>OOFE01030118.1:5286-16433 GCA_900323365.1 Monocentris japonica | reverse complement strand
GAATATATCTTGTGCACGCACACACACACACACACACACACACTCATGCACACATAACTTGGATCATGGTTTAGCCAAAAGGGATGTGGAGATTTGGATGATCAATTGCATTCATGCCAAGAGAATATAATCTCTCTTCTATCTCTTCCTGTCTTTCTCCCTCTCACCCCCCCTGGCCGCGACCTCTTACTCTCCTACCTCTATTCCTCTCCCATGCTCCCTCTTTCTCTCTTTTCTCCCTGCCTCTTTCACCTCTTCTGCTGTCTCACTTTCCCTCCCCCTTTCTGTGTTCTCTCTCTTGCCCATCTCCACTTTTTCTCTGCATCTCCATCCTTTTCTCCCTCTCAATACCCACTTTCTCTTCTCACCACTTTTTTTCTCTCTCTCTCTCTTCCTCCCTCCCCACCTCCTTGTCTCTCTCTCTTTCACTCTAGTTGCTACAAGTTGCCTTGCAGGAAGCCCAGGCGTCTGTGCCAGGCTGGGTTTTACTACAGCCACCAAGTCTGCCAGTGCATCCCCAACTACATGAGGCCTGAGTGGAATTAACCAATCACAGCAGGACAGAGGAGTGGAACTGATTGTCAGTGGACTGCAAACGACGAACTGAGGTTGTAATGACAGCGGCCATTTTCTGACCCGAGGCTAGAAACTCTTTGGCTCACCCGCCTGATAGCATGGGGGCAGGAAGTTGGAACCGCCCCTTCACAGGAGGGCAGGAAAGTGCAACTACACAATAATGTGTGTGTTGGTGTGTGGAATTGGATTTTAACGGACTACAAGCAGCACACAGGAGGGTTATAGCAACAATGTCTCTGTTCTGACCCGCTTCCCAAAAGCTAGAAACTCTTTGACCAAATTTCCCAAGGGGAGGACGGGAGAGCGGAGCTGCCCACTAAAACCAAAAGACCGAAAATGGCGACCCACGTGAAGCAGGCTGGTCTCGGACTGCGCAATCACATGATGACTATAATAGACTAGTCACGAGGAGTGGGCAGAGCGGTACCGACAAATGACAGGACTTGGGCAGAAGAGCAAAGCCTGATACTAAAACCCTAGAACAAATGTCAACATCATTATGGAATGACCTGACCAAAGACAGGAAGTGAGGAGAGTTATTTGACTCCCTGGGACTCTTTTCAAAGGGGAAGAGCAGAACGAGCCGACCTGCTTGAGGAGTTCACTGAAAGACAGGGCAACAATGGTGAATTGGGGTTGTAGTGAGAATGGGCATGCCCTGGCCTTCTTCCCAAAGCTAATTGCACGAGGCCTGGCTGGAACTAACCAATCACAGCCGGAGAATGAGCATGTGAGCAGAGTGGAACAAACTAATGAAAGACTCAATCTCAATGTTGCAGCTTGACGTCCATGAGCAAGACGCCTCCGGTGAAACACACCCAAGTGTGTGTGTGTGAATAGGAAAAGGAATAAGCCAATAACAGACCACAGCCCAGACTTTTTAGACTGCATTAAAGCTGCACTAGGCAACTTCACACGTTGGAGGTAGCATGAGATAACTGTTTGAAGGACTTCCTCTTCTTCGTGGCTGGTGTGGCGGTGGAGATGGTGAAAAAGGTTCAGCCATCATTGGAGAGTCCATCTTTCTTTTGATGGAGCTCTCACTCGCTGCTGTGGCAGTTTTGGCGCTGAGATTTCCCACCAGTGTCCATACCTGATAACAGATTTCCTTTGGGCAAATAGGGAGAATCTACGCTCTTCTCTGTTGCAGCCCTAAGTGGTGATTCAGGTTGATAACACAGGTCTATTGCTCTCCTGGTGCAGCTTTAATCACAACCACCTCCCTTCCCCTTAAAACCTGAGTAAGGTTTCTGAGTGTAACCATCTGGGGTTATGGGATAAGGGATATTATGTCAGATCCTGTGTCATGAAATTGTTTATAAAAATGAAATGTTTATAAACTCTGAACACTCAAAGTACTCACGACATCCTCCTGGACAGCTTCTGCTCTTCTGACAAATTGGCCAACGCAGATGGTGACTTTATTTCAGCGTCGACCGCGGTTCAGCTCTACGCCTTCTCTTCATTTCACTTTACATGCTTCCCCCCCAAAGTAATATTATTTGTAAATATTGAAAGTTTTTAAACATATTTAAAATGCTGATGTTTTGAAGATGCAATCATCTGTAGTTGTGAAATATTTAACTTTGACTATCGTAACTTTTTTGTTTCCAAAATCAGAATAGCATTTTGGAATGAAACCCGTTAAACGTCTTTACGCTCCAGTCATTCGCCCAGTTCAAGTTTCAGTGTCTGCAAAGTAGAGAAAATATTGCGAATCAAAGAAAAGTGAAGGAGAATGGATGCCCAGTGTCTCCCTAGTAGCAACAGTGATTGGGAATCATTTTAGTTTTTGTTTCTGTTTTTATACTAAAATTGATCGAAGTGATAATCTTACACATTGGTCCTATATTTGTGTTTTGAACTGGAGGGACATTGAGCTAAATAATTTTATGATTTTATTTTCTAATTTACCATTTTCTCTAGCAGCAGTGGCAGTGTTTCTGCTAAATGGATGCTTCCAGAGATAATGTTTTTCTGTATTTTTATGGTATTACTGAGTATTTAAAATAGTCTTGATTGATTCAAAGTATTGATTAAAAACCTTGACGGACTGACGCGCACGTGTTCCTGTGTTTTGTTACAGTTGGATATTATTGTCGTGCTTTCTTTAAAGGTATATTGACTGCAATATTAAACACCATCTATACAGAAAACACACTAATATACACTCTGGTTAACTGTGTTGAACTCAACCAATCAAATGCTGCTTTGAGTGAACGAGTTGAACGTCTATCCTGTCGACTCTCTGGAGCAAAACTGACCCTTGAAACATTCTCTCCAAGACACCTGATGCTGTACTGTTTTCTTTTAAAATGATAAAAGAGGCCAAGGGTTTGTCAGTATTCCTTCGAAAGATCTGTTATCTGGTAACAAGCGCATTAGAAACGTGCTACATGTTCATAATGTCGTAAATGATCAAAAAAATCCACTGAAAACATCCTGTCACTCGGCGTGCACACACACACACACCTGTGGGTGGTAACTTGACTCCTTTCTGTGGTCTCCTGTTTCTTCCCCCCCTTCCTCTTCTCTCTGTCTGTGTCTACCACAATAAACAATATTGAAAAACAGAGATCAGCTTTCTGTCTGGCCATTGTGTCTGTCTGCTTGGCTGTCCGTCTGTCTGACCCCTAGGTCTGTCTGCATGGTCAGTGAGTTCAACAGTTTAACAGAGGTTTGTAGTAAGCACTCATGTCAGACACAGGACCATGTTGTAGCTTCAATTTCTGACTATTCTTTCAATACTTGTGAACATGAACAGCTCCGTCCAACCGAGAACGAAGACTAATCGGTATGAATAACCACTTTTTGGCTGCTCGACTGACAACGAAAGGCAGATTCTTTTACACCCCAAATGAACTTCAAGTCATGTGCTAGAAAATTTGCCCATTCCCCCGTAAAATTACCCTGGTATGTCAGGCGCGGCAAGGCAGAGCCTGAGGCTACAGCAGATGTCTTTTGGGTTCAGTTCCTTTTCAATTCCACCAATTTGGGACATTAATGCTCTTTAAAATTGAAATGTTTAAATATCTTGCTATGGTGTTATTGTTTCTATGTACAGCCGACAGGGATTCGCATCGTTTGATTTTTCAAGTCAGTGGTTTTCTACCCCACTGACTTTTCACCACCAATTGAACAAGTGTTGCACTTTATGATTCAATACCTTTCAATATTTTGAGTACCAAAAAAATGTTGACGCAAGACTGACAGCTCATGATAAAAATGGCTTCTTAAAAATAATTTACACATTAGCCTAAAAGTATTTTGTTAACAGGCTGCTGCACTCCTAACTTTAGTCTGTATAATCGTCCTGCACATGTTGGATACTGTTAAAAGTAAACTAATATAGGTGCCATCACATTGGCCTACCGTCAGTCAGTCTGTCGACGTTTCATGCAGCTATGGGACCTTATTCTGTGTAAAAGGTGGAAATTCAGATTAATTTGCCATTTCCTCCCCTTCTGCAGCACCTTGTTTGAGTCCACCACCGCTGCAGTGCTGGATGTTACATATACCCGATGGACTGATTGATTTCCTCTTCTTGGAAGAAATTGTTCTAGTTTTAAGTTAAAGTTCTTTGAGGAAAAGTTCTACCCTGCGCATTAGATACTTATGTTTAACAAGGCCGGCAAATCTGATGCCATTTGAAATAAGTTTTATTTTTTACTTCAAGAACATTATATAAACCCAGTTCCAACACCCATATATAATAAGCCATTCAAACTCTTCAAATATTTACAAAAGATAGAAAATAAAAGCATTTAAATAAAACCCGCCACTGCTCATGAAAGACTCACAGTCTGGTGTGGCCTCCCAGTGACTTATACTGTAGTGGTTTGTGTCAACCACCTGTTTCTGTTTAAGGGAATCCTTGAAGGAGAACATCCCCTAAAAGAAAAATCACAATGTTTCTATGGTCTTGGGACAGTTCAGTCAAGATACACTAACATGAAGTCTCTGTTAAAGCCAGAACCCTTGATGTCAGCTGCTCCATTAACAATGAGAGGGGAGACAGAATTCAGACACAGTGACAGCAATTTATGGGGAGATGGGCACATTTCCTAGCTGATAATTGTTACGGCTTAGTGAAATTATAGCTCAATTGGATGTTTGAGTCCATACAGTGATCAATATAGTGTAGCAACCTTTTCCAATTTATGACTCCCTCCTTGTTGCAAACAGAGCACACAATAGATAGTCTTATTACCTTTATATTCAGCAAGAGGAAAAACCTGTTAACATGATCAAGAAGTTGAGTGCCATAGCGCACACTGCCCCCTACTGGTTACTTATGGTGAGGGGGAAAGTAATGCAACGTGTAAAGAAAAGCAGTGCAGCGCTAATCAACCCCACTGGGAACTTTGTGTAAGAAATAAAATTAACAAGAAAAACACATTGAAAAAAAAAAATCAGTTTGATCCATTAATTCAATGACAACTTCCAAAACTTATTTTGCAATTGTAACCTTAGGATGTTAAAACAAGCATGACCGTTTGGATGCTTAATTGTACATTACAATCCCAACCGACATGTCAAGGTACATGCAGAAACAACAGACAGATTTAAGGTTATCTTATGAGAAATGAGAGTGCAAAAAGCAAACAGTGTGATCTAATTTTATGGCTTACTGATGCAAAAAAAAAATGTATCCTAGTAATAACTGGTGCAGCCCTGTTGTGTCAAATAATTTTTTTCACAGCTTTCAAGAGTCCATTCCAAGCCAGAATGCTTAATCTCCGTACCAGGTGAAGTAACTGGAAATGGCAAGGTGGTTTCCAGGGCAGGCACTTCAATACTAGCTGTTCTGCTGACGGTCTGACTGGGATTCAGTTCAGGAGTTCTTGACTGACTCCCCATTTCATGAGTTCTGGCCATTCCAGGGCCTTGCATTACAGGCAGACGCTGTAGCCAAAGTCAGGCAAGCCTTTCAGTTCCCAGTCTCTTCTTGAGACACAAGTCCAGGTGCACAAGTCTTTCCCCACAATAATGAACACGTCACTGAGAGAGAGAGTACTGATCTCTGTTTAGGTGTGGTCTATCAAGGGGCTCTATGCGGGTCAGTCTCTTCTGCAACCGAAATATCAATTATTTTTGAATTGAGTGGAAGTCTTCAACAGTTGCCTGGAAGTGAAAAAACAGAACAACAATGTTGACGCAGTAACAGAACATGGTGCATTTTATTCCTGGCTGTACACTGTCCGGGGTCTCTACCTCAACTTACCACCTTCAGTCAGACAGCTCAGGACTGAACAAGCTTTATCCTTAATATTTCACAGACACCAATTTCCTCCTAGATCAACTGTTGTGCTTATAACAGGGTAAATAAAATCAGCTTTGTGCCAATAATGTACAATTCATACATACACCCCTCTACAATACTTAAATAGTTGTGTCTGAATGATTCTTAATGTCTGTGTGTGCTGTATTGACACGTCATTGTAAAATTACATTTCAATTTTGAACTTTCCAAACAGAGAGAACAAAGGCAAAATCATTCTGACTTCCGACTCACCCTCATCATCGGAGTCAAAGCCAAAGAGATTTGAGCACTTCTTAAGTTGGAGGTGAGTCTGTAGCTCCTCTGCACTGCTGAAAGAAACAAAACAGTTGGCACATCGTTGCCTCAGCGGAGGCGTGGTGGCAGATGTCTGTTCAAGAGATTGACGTTTCTGAGTTGAGTGGCAAAACATCGACATCTTTTTCCTTCGTTTTGGCATGGTGGTGAATTTCTCATCAAGGTACGCTGTAGGTGGGAGACGAATGTAGGGCCTCTTCCCGTATGGAGGAAGAGAGTCTTGAGGTGCTGGTTTAGCTCTTTCAACTTCAACATTTGCCACACCATCTTGAGGTTTTTGCGGTTCTTTTATGGCCACCAATTGTCCATTCAATATTAGTGAGTGACCAGGGCTGTTAATTGTAGAGTTTGGAGTTTCCTCCATTGTTTCTATGGCCTCAGTAACTTGTTTGACTTCAGTTATATTTTTTGACTTCACAGGCTTTTTTGAAGATGATGCAATGCCTGGGTCTTTACTTGTACAACGTTTCTTGACAATCTTTGGGTCCCCTGTTGTATTTTTAACTTTGTGCTTCTTATTTGCCTTACTGGAGTCAGTTGGAGTATTTTTTTCTTTAGGGACACGGTGTTTTTTTGTGACATGCAACTTCTTCGATTTTCCCCCAACTGTTAACTTTGGTGTTTCCTCTGCAGAGGTGGTGGATGGAGGAGTTGTTTCATTTAAACTGTTAGCTGTGACAGAAGGCATGGAGATGCTACTTGAGGCACTGTTTTGTTTAACATGGTGCTTCCTAGTAGGTTTGACATCTTTGTCCTGGACCTGCTGAGTCTTTTGTTCTTCCATTTTTAACTCACTGCTCACTTGTGATGTGTCTGCCATTTCTGAAGGGCTAATAGGAAGCTGAGGAGCAGAGCTATGAGTTTTTTCAGCATCACCCTTCTGATCAGCGATTGATTTCTCATTATGCACAGCTTTCTTCAACTTTGTTGATCCTGGAGGACGCCCCCTTCTTTTATGACCTTTTAGGCTAATCTTTACCTTCTTTAACCTATTCCTCATTTTTCCATTGGTTACCAGGGAAGATGAGGACACTTTATGAGTTTTGTGAATTTTTGTCAGTTGCCCTTTTCTTAACTTCTGCCTAAATCTCATAATAGGAGTGGTGGGGTGAGCAGAAGTATTCTCGTCAGAGAGATTCTGCATGGCACTTGACGCCTTGGACTCATTTCTCAGTGCTGTTTTGGTGCTTGTGAGAGGGGCAGCCTTAACAGGGTTTCCTACAGATGAGTTGAGATCTGTAGCTTGCCCTCTTAACTTAAGCACAGTTTTAGTTCCAGTCTTGGCAGGCAGCCCAGCAGTGGCATCCTTTGGCTCCCGATCCTGTTCTTTCTTCACATCCTGCATGTCATTACATTTGTTGCCCATTTGGAAAACAGTTTTCTTAGCCGTTTTGGTGGGTTGGGGAGCATAATGCTCCCGCTCATGAAGGTTCAGTGCCCAAAGACAAATAAATAGTTGTGAACATCCAGGGAGGCAGCACACTGCCTGCAGTGGACTATGCCTCCTCGTGTGGCGTCTCATTTCAATTCCTGTTTTGAACCTGGCACTACAATCCTGATGAAGGCAGGGATGTCTAGGAGTGAGTCTATGTCTTTCAACGTGGTGCTGGTAATGTTGGAAACTCCATAGCACCCTCATGCAAACACTACATCTGCTGTTTCCGACACGGAACGCCAATTCTAGAGGTTTGATGTCTCCATAGTGATCTTCCAGAGCATGGTACAGTAGTGCAACACGGTTTCTAGATATATCTGTACACCAAGTGCATCCATCCACAGGACAACAAACTTTCTCCAGTGTCTCCACAGTATTCTCTTTAACAGCTCCCTGTTCTTGTTTTGTGGCCGTCTTAAAGAACTTAAGAGATTCTGCCTCCATTTTATCCTCGGTGGAAGACTGCAACTCTTTCTCTACCTGAGTTGGTGTTGCAGAGGAACCTCCCTCTAGCTCTTCAGTTTCTGGCACCAAAAGCTTCTTAACTCCATCATTTGTTCTTTCTGGATAAGTCTCTTCCAGCTGTGTAAGTGTTCGCTTTCCTCCTAAGTCTGAGGTGTTGTGTTCGGCTATCGCAAGCTCATCTTGCCTTTTGCCAATATGCCCATTTACCTTGTGAATAGGTGTTTTGCTAGTACAGAGCTTCGACATATTTTGTTCATTTTTTGGAGGAAACTGACCATCCGTTGGCTTTCTATTAGATCTTAACTTCCTGGATTCAGATGGGATTGAATCGGAAAGGTTCAGAGATTTAGGGCGGACAACACATTTCCTAGGTCTCCCTCGATGATGCATAGAAGACAAATTTGTGGTCTCCACTTTAGCAGACGTCTCCTGATTTTCTTGGACTTGATTACCTGTTGACTCTTTGCATTTCTTAAGCTTCTCTATATGTTCAGATAGGTGCATCATGGCCAGGAGGTCATCTTTGAACAACGTCCCACAGAACATGCACTTATCTCTACGATAGTGGAACATTGCATGTACTACCACACGTTTGCCCTTAAATACCTTGTTACAGAGGGTGCAACAGTACTCTAACTTTGATTCCTCCGATTCCTGTGGGGTTAACATATGTTCACTGTTCTCAGGAGTTTCCATACTTATATCCTGGGTTCTCTCCTCCTCTTGCTTTCCTTGCTCATCAGCAATCACAGTGGCCCCCTGTTCTGTTACAGAGCAGCTGGAGGTAGTCAGTATTTTATAAGGAACATTGGGCATATTTTCAAGCACTGATGTCACTGCTTCAGAGCTACTGTCCTCTTTAATTGGCTCTTTGGGAACCTCTGTTTCTGGAACAAATGCCTCTGGTCCAAGTTCAGTAACCACCTCTGTTACTAATGTCAGAGCACATATGTCTTCTTTACTGTGCAGCTCTATAGGTGCATAAAAAGCATCTGCCTCCGATGTCTCATTTGGCGTAACCATGTTCTCACCAGGGATTGTGTCTTTTTGAACATTACTGACAGTGTCTGTATCAGTTGGCTCTCTCTTGACACCATCTTTGCAAGGCATGTATACTTTTGAGTCTTTAGTTGAAAGCTCTGTGACACTGCTGCTGATTGTAGTGACATTTGAATCTTCAATAACATTAGGATTATCGCAAGTCATAGGTGCTTTTATATCATCAATGCCTGAAGAAGACAATGTCGCAACAAATGAATTTGGAGTGTCAGCTATAGTTTTGGCTATGGGATTCTTGCCAGTTTCAGATGGCTCACCAGCTCCATCAAGGAGAGATCCCTGATCTCCAGGAACAACATCCTGTGACTGGGAGGTCATCTGAACCGCAGCTCCGATGTTAAAGACCTTGTCTACAGTTGAGATCGGAGGGATCGTATCAGTATTTACTATCTGAGAGACGTCTGCAGTTATGTTCCACGAATCCTTAGATGCAGCAGCTATAGTTTGAGAGACGTTTTCTGTACTTTGAGTTTGAGAAACCATATCTAAAATTGGTGATTGAGTCACTTCCGCTGCGGTTTGTGAGGCAATGGTAACTTTCATCTCAACGACAGGCTTTTCACAGAGCTCTCCTGATGGAACTTTGGGTGGACTGCCTTGTACAGAGGAGCGAGTGATAGTTGAGACAGACACTTGAATGTTTGACACAACACCTTTCCCTTTCTGCCGTCGGGCATAACAGTGCAACTGCTGTACAAATGCACTTGCATCCCGCGCTCTAAGAATTACTTTTTTGCGATGTATAGCTTTCACAGGCTGTGATGTGATAGGAAGCTTCACTGTAGGTTTGTAGAGAAGCATTTGGGGGTACCCTCTCTGTCTGTTGCAGCTGTCCTCAGTAAAAGTACCCATCAGTTCATTGTCTGGTTGGGAGAGCTCAAGAATTATATGTGTTGGGGAGGTTGGTTTGAGACAGTCCACAGGAAAGCCTTTCTGATGCTTGGCTTCATTTTCCCTTGCTTTTAAATGAGAGTTTACTGAGGTTTTGTGTTTTGCGTTGTTTTTGACATGACCAGACGCAGACCTCTTGTCCACGGAGGCTCGACGCTGCTTTTGATGTTGAGGTTTCACCCCATGCTTTTTGACCTTTGGAGGACCATTATTCTCCTCAAGGGTTCCCGAGTCCTCCAGAAGCCATCTGGGTTTCCTGATTCTCCGTTTTGGGGGGTTTTTCTCCGAGAGCCGTGTAATGCGCCTATGTTCTCCGTACCCAAACTGCTGGGCAACGTTTTCCTGTGCTTTGTCTAGCTGCCAAAATGAGCGCCTTAAAGAATCAGATGATGCTTCCTTCATAGATCTTGTGCCTTGGTTCCCCTTCTTCTTTACTACATGGCCAGCAGATGGCTGTGTTTTGTCTGGGCACATCTTAATTCTTTTGGATGCCATGTGAGGCCTGTCCTCTTTATGGCGCCGTTTCTTTGCCCCCGCCTGGTGTGCCGCTTTTGTTCGTTTCTTACAGTTGGTTGCGTTTGTTGGCTCTTTGGTGCAATAGTTAGGGACCCACGTTTCCTCCATGATTTCTTCTAGGGCAGCACTCCCCACCTTCTCACTCATCAGCTTTAAACAGTTGGTCCGCAGAGCAATGAGGTTCCAGAACTCGGGGTCAAAGTACAGGTCCTTCTTCAGGATCTGAAGAGACAAAACAAATATGAAGTCAAGTCTTACCCCAAATGAGTCACCGATGAGTCTTTACTCCCTCTCCTTAGACTCTAAATGAAATGTTTCAACATAGCTTGTATGCCAATATTATGATTATTAATTACTGAAATTAAAATTGTGACATTACACAATTCTTCAGCCCTACATTTTAGCCACCAAACTGTCCGCTGGCTATTGTCATTTTCAAGCCTGTCATAAAAAGGGAAGATGAGATTAAAAGCCCTGCTCAAGGAATTAGGAAAGGCCGTACGCAGGAAAGATTGGAAGCGTCAAACTGACATTTCAAGGTGAGCTGTATCAGCACAGCAAACAAACTATTGGGTTTAAGAAGTGTTCCAACTTGGGGAAGGAGAAAAAAATTAAAAAGTTGTCACT
>OOFE01030111.1:0-16087 GCA_900323365.1 Monocentris japonica | reverse complement strand
TAACTGCATCTCCGTGAGATTACTCTCATTAAAGACAAAATGCTGACCTTGGTAAGACACAAATGGATCTTTAAGAGACAAGGTCCTCCATCACAGTGAAATGGAGCGCTCCCCATCTCACAATACTGCTATTAAGTTTCATCAAGGCTCATTACATGCTGACTCTATGTCATCTGCTGTGCACTATATAATCCCTCCTTGCAAACACACAATACCACAATAGGTATCTAATCACACATACTCCCCATTGTTGTTGGTGGGTGATGCCTCTTAAAAGAGAGATTAATTCTTTTGAGGTTTTCAGTTGATAAAAGAACACGAAAATGGCTTTTGTCAGGATGTATGACCCTCTCATTGAAATTGTGGATAAATGCCTTTCAAGGGCTCATTGGGAATACATTTGTTACAAGTCACAGGTCTTATTGTGTTCACAACACAATACGTTAATCACAAAAGCAACATGGAAAAATATGAAATAGCTCCAATCTCTCATTGATTATAATCAAAAGTGAAATAAAAAACAAAACACATAGAATCATATCCCATTCACATTCTGATGCTAAAAGCAGTATTATATTCGTTGACTGGCACATTTTCTGCTTTCATAGTAGCTACACCGGAGAGAGACAGAACTGAGAGGAAAACAGAGAGAGAGAGAGAGAAAGACAGACAGGATGGTGGGCAGACATAGCAGCATGCTTTTATGATCCTGACCCAGCAGTCAATAGAGAGGGGCAGTGAAACTTGATTACAGACAGCCCACATCCCAGCCTGCTGATTTCATTTCCCTAACTCTGCTCGGCCAGGCAAAAGAGAAGTGTGGTGTTCTGCAAGAGGACACTGCACTGGCGAAATTAAATTCAGGTCTTCTTTCTCCATGTGTGAAGTTACCCATGATGTGCACATCTATTAGCAATTACTGCAACATTTGCACTTCACATTTCTGAAATATTCTTCCCTTTTCACATTTTTGTGTTCTTTAAAGTAAGAATAGAATGTGCTGCATATGCCCAAATGTTTGTGAGACAGTGAAAATCAGAGATTGCATGCCTCAGAAGGTTAGTAATCATTTATTGATTCTTCTTAAACATAGCGGGGCTGTCCCAACCCTCTTCTCCAGCCACTTGAGTAGACCTACATGAAACCAGTGGTGTGCAACGGTGGTTGTCCATCCGGTTGCCTGATGAGATTGTAATTAAGGCCCATCACACCTCATCAAGTGCATTCTCCAAGCCTGAACTGTCTGTAGTGTCACACAATTGGTTTAGCTCCAGCTCTTTTCCCCCTTGGCTGCACACACAAGTTCCATTTGTCTGGGCAGCTTGTCACCGGCTGGGAGAGTGTCTGCATCTTCTTTGCTTCCAGCCTCCTTCGCCCCTCCTCACTGCAAAAGAAAATGTGATAAAACATGCATCTACGCTTTCCACAAGGCACTCAATATTTGTTTATTGTTCTTTATCTTTCTCTGCAGAAACGCGCATTGCAGTCTGTGGTGGATAATGGGCAGTGATGCAGTCAAATGGAAATCAAACCTTTTCCCATAGACCTTTAACTATTCTTGTGCTTATAAACAGAATATCAGAGAAATATACCTCTCCATAAGGCACTGCTCCCTGTAGAAAACACTGTAATTCATAGAAATGAAAACACAAAGTGTATTAAGGAGCATGTCAGCACCATGGAGAGCAACCATTTGTGCACTACACATTCAATCAAAGGGACAAACTAATCCAGTGATACACTTGAATCTTTTGGACAGTGACAAAAATGTTAAAAACAAAACAAAAAATCTTATATGGTAGCAGGCATAATTATATTTGACTGTTGTTACAGTGGGAAGACACATGTTGTCTGTACATGAAATAACAAACAAAATCTACTTATAAAAGTAGCACTATTATCCTTTTTAAAACAGAATGTCAGTTTTATAATTTTTGGATACAAAATTATGAAAATGTACACTATATAATCTGTTGTTGATTTTTTACAATTCCTTGCAACTGTGTGTCTTCCTGTCTATAATTTCCTGTTTCATTCATTATCTGTGCTTGGCTTTACTAACTGCTGTCGCACGCCTTGTTGCTTTCTCCACTACCAGTTTCCTATTTCTGATGGTGTTGCTTTTGGTTTGGTTCGTATGAATCCACCATCAATCTGAGTTCCTCTTTATGTAATTTAGTTTATTGCTAAGTCTGCTGGTGGTATTGTTATTTTTAAGTTAATCTGTATTATGATAGTATGGCTACTAAAAGGTGTTATTTCTGTTCTGCTTAGCCAGTTACTTTTTGGTAGCTCTTGGTTACTATGATTGTGTTGTTGTGTTTATTTCACAGCACTTAGTAACTCTGTTAACGAGTCACAAGTCAGTGTTGCATAGCTGTATCATTCAGTCATCCTTGTAGTTGGCTGCTCCAACTCTGCCATGAACAAAGGAGGTTACAAGTTATACTAACACTAATTTGCTATTCTCTTGCTTTTGATCATAAATCAGATGGATCCTAAAAGACAGTGATTTAGGATACTCATCATGGTGGAAACTAACAACAGTGGAAGTGAGATTCTTTTTCAAGGTGCTGTGTCAACAACAGTGTGTTGTTGAATGTGTGTGTATTACTGGTACCACACGGACATGCGAAACATGAATTTCACTCTGTAGATTGCTTCAAGATTAACTAATCACAGCTCCTCTTCACTTGTATTCGCCAATAACTATTGCTAATGCGTAGCCTAATGACTTTGTCATGGACCTGCAGTTTTTGTCTGTTGTGCTCTTCCTGATTTAATGCTTTTAGATTTTAAAAACATTGGTGTACTACAGATGCCATCCTCATTTTTTAACCACAGACAGGGGAGGTGAAATTGGATGGCAGTAACATTAAGAGAGAATGAAGATCGATGATTTTTTTTCACCCTTTTTCATTTTGAGGAGGAAGGATCATGTCATCATCCCATCATGGATTCAGCCACCTGGCAGAGATGCCTTCATGGATGACAGCAGCCCGACCTATAAAGCCCAGTTCATCACCCAATGCACACTCTTATCCTAGCAACCATTTTTCGGGAATTACTGTATGTCAAGAAAACAGCCATTTGATAGGAAAACCATGTTTTTAATGAAAATAAAGAACAAACACACAATATTTAAATTCTTGTAGAGCATGTGCTATGCAATTAAGGGAAATGGCATTTTGTTTAACAGCCATTAAAACATAATATTTTGCAGGGATACATTCAAGGGTATAAAGGATGCCCATTTACTTTCAATTTTCAACATGTGATTTAAACCTTTGACAGAGTTTAACATAAAATGATGGAATCTGGAGAGATTTCAGCCATCTATCACTAACAAACGTAATATGAGTATAAATGATGTATAAAATGATGAACAGTGGTCATTATGATTTATCTGCCGTGGCTGTTTTGAATCCAGCTGAACTATGACGACTGCACCTGTACAGTTAAAGAGGAAAAGAGAATATTACAGCCTGTCATAAAATAGATAAACAATTAAAATAATGCATTCAGACTGCATAGCTAAGATGAATAAATGTATTTTCTTAACAATATAATCACACACAGGAATTGGCCTTAGTTTTGCTTATAAACTTTAAATGTCAACATCAGACTGCCAGTAGACGGATAAATGGTAGTTTAACCATCTCAGATTAGACTTGAGAATGCTGACCCCGAGACTGACCGAGATGAATGAACTGAACCCATGCTGTGGGTATGAAGTAAAAACTAGTTTAATTAATAAAAGGCAGAAATGAAAGCTAATAATGAGCCAGCTAAGTTAGCACAATGGAGAGGAGGCTTTTCCAAGTTTGGCTCACGCTATGTCAGTGTGTTTCCAGCACACATTGGGGTTACACATGAACACGTTACAGTTACAACGTTCAGATAGATAAACACTAAACAAGGCTAAACAACAACTAAACAACATAGGTGACCATCAAAGCCCAGTTGCAATCGCAATTTATAAACCTTTTATAATGGATTTGATTAAACATTTGAACAACAAAAGATGTTGCTGTGAAGATCTTATTATAATACCTGTAATAATAAGCTTTATTTATATAGTACTTTTACAAAAAATGGTTTACAAAGTACTCATAAACAAGTCTACATGAAACAAGTCATAAAATTATAAAGTTTATTTTGTGACATCCAGCACATACACAGAATCAGAATCAGAATCAGAATGGGGGTTTATTGCCAAGTAAGTTTACACATACAAGGAATTTGCCTTGATCTGATGGTGCAACATTTAACAGAAGAAAAACAAGTCAAAAATGTAAGAAGGAACAAGTCAAAAATATAAAATCTAAAAAAACAAATTCACATAATAAATTATAAAAAAAGACAAAACATATAACAAGACAAGAGATGTGTACACAGCCATACATCTCCTTGTTTGTTGAGCACAGCCATACTGTTTACCAAATAACATACTGTAACCTACATGTTTAATGTATAATAATTCCAATGAAACTTTTAAATTTTAAATGTATTTTTTTGATGCAATACCCTTATGTTCAAATCATTGCATACAGTAGAAAAAATTAATTCATCATGTTTCTCCTTCTGGTTTTCCTTCCTCCTATTTGCAAATTATTATTTTTGCCTCATCCTTAGAGCTACTAATAGTCTCATTATGTAAAGCCATCTCTTTTCGTGTTAAGAAAATATTGTTTATTTTCAGTTTGCGGAGGAACCCATGTCATATTTGACTTATCCTCCTATGATTAATGCAGAGGCGGAACAATGGCGCCAAAGCGCCAAACCTTGTAGAACCCCTATTTTAAGTGTGTATAGCATCTGAAGAGGAGGCAGGAGATATTATAGTTTAATGGGACAACTTTTCAGAAAATGTGACACCACAGTTTTTATCAAACTATTTTCCTCAAATGAGATTCTTGTGTATGCATAAACTTACAAAACTGAAAGGGTTGTGGCAAACCTGCTGCAAATTTGTCACACATTGGCAGCAAACTAAATAATTTGCCACAAAATGTTTGCCAGTAGTGGTGAAGCTGCTGCAAACTTCCAGCAACAATGACATTATTTGCCGCTTTGGTAAACAGTCAGCCAATAGTTTGCCACAAGATTGCCACTGATGAAATTCTGCCAAAAATGGCATTTGCTAGAATTGGCAGAGTGGTGAACAATATTACAAGAGAACCTAACCATGCAGTAATATGGACACATGTTGATCCAAATAGGTGTCAAGAGCATTGCCATTTTGTCTTTTACTTTGTAGATACTAATAAGATGGCTGTGCTTATTAAACAGGTGCAACAATAATACTACGGTATAATTTTGTCATTTAAACCATCTACACATAGCCCATAAAATATGAACGTAATAACTGTTAGAACAGGCTGCATGGCAGACTGCATTCGACATCCATCCAGCTTTTGATTTCCTTTACAATACAAATTTCTATTGCCCTAATCCTGTCAAAGGGGAAATTTGTACATGCTTACTGAACAGTCTGATATCAGTGATTGTCACTCCGCGATTTAGTTAGAAACCCATTTTCTGGCAGGCCACATGTCAGCATGTCTTAAGGCATCATTCTGAAGAGGATCTGACTGAGTGAACAAATCCTAATCCTATGACAGTCTTAACCTCGATAGATCTCATTTATGGCCTGCATATCACATTTTTCTCCCTCTAGCACCCTCCCTTGTTTCAACCTGAGCACGAGTAAGCATATCCTTGTCAAACTCAACAGCTGATACTCATACATTAAACCCCGATAGAAAAGGAGAAACAATTACCACTTTTTTATGTGATGACTATTTTCTGATCTTCAGACAAAAAAATGGCATAACACTGGAATTTTGCCTTTCCCTGATGTGCACGTTTTTTGAAGAGGTGTAAAACGCCCTTAGCCAAAGGAATCATTCACAGAAAATACATTTCTTTGTTTCATTATTGTTAAAGTGTTATTTTCTCTGGGAGTCTGTCTCTAGAGAAACCGGGTTTCCCCAATGCACACTTTGGATAATTAGCTGGGCAGAATGGCAGCCACCCCAAAACCTCTGTCAGACTAGGAGGCTACTAATGAGGAGAGCACCACGCTTTGACCCAGAATAGATTAGCATCCCGTATGAGGACAGTGTCCACCACTGCCCTGAGAGAAATATATTTCTCATAACTCCAGTTCATCCTGTTTTTTTATGTACTCATTAAGACCTGTGGGTTGTCCAGTCATACCGTTCACAGGTGAATGTAATCATGGCTAAGTGGGGATATTCCTCACCATCTATGCCTGTGCTGGGGGCTAATGTAGTGTTGTGGTAACAAAGAGGAGGAAGTTATTGTGTGGTATATGACTCTGGTTATATATGAGGATCATCTTCATCTGTTTTCACTTCCATTTCTACACGTACATGGTGTCATGTAGATAGCTTTACAAATTAGATATTAGATTTGTAATTCCTGTCAGTAAACTACTGGAATCTATATTGTTGCTATCATTTCAACAACAGTAACCTTTATTTCTAGTCAATTAATCAGTGAGTCTAAAAAGGCAACACTTGAGTTTCCATTGGATTAGAGTGATCATCACCCATCTATGCTCTGAGGTCTCCTTAGATCACAACATAATGTTTTTCTTTCACCTGCATGGGTAACACCAAATTTACGAGGTGTCTCACCTGTATTAATGGGAGTTTCCACACAAACTCCTCCCCAAAGATCTGAGTTTTTGATTGGTTTACTTCATGCCCAATTATTAATTGACCTCATTCTACTTACCTACTTGATTTATCTAATGCAATTGATTTATTTACTACATGCACATTTTCCTCTAAATATATGCAATTTATGAACATAGATCCTTTATTTAGGGGTTCACAAACTTTCAATCATGACAGTGTGCATATAGGTTTTGGTTACGGTTAGAGTAAAGGTTAAACTGTGGTTAAGGTTAGGCATCTAAAACAAATGGCGCAAAGCCTGCATATGCTAGTTCAGGCAGACAATTTGCAATCAGGTGAGCTCACGCATTGCCATTGCAAATTGGACAGCCTATTTAAGCTGTCAGACTCACTCCCCCAGTCTCTGCTGCTGCTGCTTACGCTGCTGCACTGTGTTGCTGTCGCTGCTGCTACTGCTGCACATGAATCTCACACCCCACTACCACCCCAGAATCCACCTGTGGGCTCTGGGAATGCTATTGATTGCTCCCTGCCTTACTTGGCTGTCTGAATTACGTTGCACAGAGGGCGATGCAACAGAGCCTTGACGCAAAATAAAATCTGTATGTACATTTATTCTCAATTAAAACATTTCCTAATCAATAAGTGAGTTGTTTGACTGAACTTTGGTTAAGGTTAGGCTTACCTGGTTTTCACTTTGTCAGTGTGGGGTATTTTGTGTGACAAAAAAATCCTTCAATTTAATCCATTTTAAATTCAAGCAGTAACACTACAAAATGTGGACAAATTTAAGGGGGGTGAATACTTTCTGAAGGCACTGTAGAATAAAACACTGTTCCATGAGGACACAGACAATGTGTCTATCTCTGTTGAAGTGTCCTTGAGCATGACAAGACGCCCCTATCTGCTCCAGTGCAATTGTGCCTGCACTCTAACTCTAAATAAAAACATGTATGTCCCAGAAGGATAGGTGACAAAATTAATTTCTAAGTACACTGTGTCTAGTAAAATTCAAAAATAATAACTTCAACTGCTTGGAACCTTTTTCTATGGTTCCATAGACACACTGACTTTTGGATATTGATACAGTATATTCTCATGGACTGTCTATATATATGTACAGAGTTTCATGTGTGTTGGACATTGCATTGCATTGATAAATAAATAGTTGATTTTGTCACTGACTCTCATGTTGTTTTTGAAAGTGTTGATTCCTATGGGGATATACGTTTATAGCTGCTGTGTGTATACACTGACGTTTGTGCATATGTAGATGTTTGTCGTCGGCTGACACGTAGAAGTAATGTAACACTATCTTAAAGCCTGAGGAGTCAGCTGTGCCAATTATTAACACATTGCTGTTCTAATGGAATTATACATGTATAGTATACAGCAGGATCTTTCACATCTTTCTAGGGCGTGAAAAGCTCATGTATCAAATGGTTAATATGGTAAATTCAAAGTACAATCATATTCATTAAAATGGTGCAGACTCAAAGACAAAATATATTATTCTTGTAGTATTCCTATCGTACAATATTTGTATCCTATTCAGGCAAAGTTTCAAGCAAGTTACTCCTGCAGGTAAATCTAAATGTAGAGAAGTCCTATAATAGTGCCCAAGGGAAACTTGCAGTACAATACAGAAGCATACAGCACAGTATTCAAAGTATCAGGAGAGGTTCTGGCCTCTGCCTTGAAGATTGTTTTCTACACCACACTAGTAGGAAGTTCAATGCAGGTTCGGAGCTCTTGGTTTGATCAGAGGGGTTAAAAGATCAGGAAGCCTTAAATGTAAAGCTAGTAAGCTTAGCTCAGTGTCACCATGGCTGCAAAGCCACTTAACTTCTAGAGAGGCAGCACTCACTCCTCCCAGACTTCCTACCTGACACCTGAAGTGCCATCAAACCTGCTGTGACAAACTGACATGAGAGGCGTCTGGAAGCTGACTTCCAGCCAGACAGCCGTGTCATCTTATCCTCTTCTGGCATGGCATCCAAGAAACCAGGGGATTAATCCCAACACCCTAACTTCACAGGCAGAGAGCACTCCAAGGAGTGCTTTGCATGGTTAGACATTCTTGTGACAACCGGTATTTGTTTATTTAGCAGTGGTGTATGCAATAGCAGTCACATAATTAGAAACATAAACATAAAAAGTGTAATTACCTGTACCCAACCACCATGTAATCAATGATCCTTATCACCTAAAATTACCTCACAGAGCGAATGGTAAATATCAATACAATTATTTTTCAATTGACCTCTCAATGGTTCAAATTAAGTCTAAATATCAAGTTTACATTGAATATATGCTCATGTTAGATTATTTCATATTTGTAAACTGTACAAGCAAGTAGAGTGGCAGGGTGAAAAGTGTTTTTTAATGGTTCGACCTGGGGCTTTGGTGGAGGCATCATGGGTAGAAATTTGGTGCGTGGGGTGGTGGGGATATGGCAGCCAACTACCCTTTTAGCTGTTTGAACGCTATAGCCATCCCTCCTTGGAGCGTGTGAAGGTAGAGCCGCACCAGACTGTGATGGATGATGTGAACATACTTTCAGTGATGGATCTGTCAAAATGGGTGACATGTCAAGCTGCTAAAGTTGACACAGCACTCTGCTGGTCCTCTTGATCAGATTGGAAATGTTAGCATCCCATTTGATTGTGTTGCAGATGGTTTTCTTCAGGGGTATTGCCATTGATAAACAGAGGGAGATGGGCCTGCGGAGTCAATCCATCTCCACCATTTTTGACTGTTATGATCAAGGTTGTTGCTGGCACACCAAGATGCCAGTCTGGCCATTTCACTCTGATTAGGCACACTAAGGTGATGTCACTTGCAAACTTGTGTAGTTTTACCAAGGTGTCATAGGAGGTGCAGTCACTGGTGTACAGGGATTAGACCAGAGCACTGAGGCACTTGGGCTCACCTGGATATGTGGAGGCCCATACTCACACACTGTCTCCTGCCTGTCAGAAAGTCCATGACAGATAGGGGGTCTACACTGAGCACAGATGGCGGGCCTGTAATAATCATGCAAAAAGCAACTACTTGCATGAAGGTTATTCCATGTAAAGTCACCCTGGGGTTTAGATGCAAAAAAATAAAAAGTGAGGAATAATTCTGTAATAATTCATAATTCTTCTCCCTTTGGATCAAGTTGGAAATTATGTGAATTGTTTTTTTTAGATGTAAATTGTTTTTGGGACATTTTTGCCTTTATTACCTGCGAGCTGACCTGCGCTAATGGAAAAGGGGCATAAGTAACTCATCGTTTGGTCGTAGGGTAGTAATTTTATCCTTCCACCTAAATTTCAACAATTTCTTTTTCCACTTTGATAGAAAAGAGTGCATTGCATAGAACCCAGATGGAAAATCCCAAATAAATGTGTTTTGAAATAACTTAACAGCACAGCTAAAAGTCAAGGGGTTTGAATACCTTTGCAAGGCACTGTATATACCCATATGCCCATATCTTTATTATACACCGCTTTGAGAAGTATAACCCCTACACACAGCAACAACATTTATCAAAACACCATCTCAAAAGTGATATATTTTCAATAATACCAATTAAAATGTGGTTAAGCTCTGCAGAAGCAAAGTGGAGATGGACTAGTCCTGCCTATTTCAATTGGCAGGAATCAGTTGTTTCTCCTGTTTTATTCTCAAACTAATGATTTGTTTGATAGCTTTTTTTTTTTTTTTTTTGGTGAAATTACCAGAAAGAGGCTTTAATAATCATAGGTTTTTGATCTTTTTAAACAGAGGTACAGCTAAGGTATGTTTGATTCCATGTCAACCATGTTGTGCTGGCAGCCACTGAATGTTGGACTTTAACACATGTCTCAGTGGGAAACCTAATAAAGCCTCAAAGCTGTCAGGTTTTACAAATGGTGGTTTCACAGTTTTTGTGTTAATAGTTTGCAAAAATGCTTTTAATGGTGATGAATAAGAGTCTCCCTGGGATTTGACTGACAAAAGTAACACCATTTTTATTAGATGAGGTTTAAAGAGGCATCACCAGGGTTGTTATTAAAAATCCTATTTTCAAAAGAATAAAAGATTGCAGAGAAAAGGGAGCATGAGAATCTCACAATTAGGAATGTACTTATCTTTGAGCCTGCTGATTAAGTAAATTAAAAGTGCAATTCGGCATAGATATATAAGCATGAATGATTACTCAGAAGTTAGAGCTCTTTCTGATGGACATGTTTGCCTGTGGTTAATAATTGTCATGTTACAATTGGCAATAAAGAGTGGTTTCATATATATTTTCTTTTGAACTGCAAAATATTCTTTGAATTATTATTTTTGTTTATAACAACAGATGGTTTGTTTTCTGTGTGTGTGTGTGTGTGTGAGTGTATGAATTCATGATGTTGTCTCTCCTACCTTTTTATTAGCTTTTATTGTCAAAATATATGAACAGTGATTTGTTAGGAAGTACAGTATGTCCAGGAAATATGCAAGGTGCTCATTGATGCAGCGCAATGCACAGCAGATACCCTGGGCAGAAAATAACGGTGGTTGATTGTTCATGAAGATCAGTGCTAAAAGGTGAAAATGTCTTACTAAACTGAAATATCACTATAAGAGGAAGTGTGCACTTTGCATTAGAGTAATATATGGAGATCTGAGAGCTGTCCTCTATGAGCATGGTTCTCTCTCAGGTGTTGCAACGCTTGTGTCAGCAGTTAGTATCTGGCGTACTCTTCCAAACTCTTCCAAGCCCCACCCAACACCCATCCCCCCTTCTTCTTCTTATTTGGACTCTGCCTCATCCTCGACGACCAGCAAAAAACTGTATTCACTGCTCTCTGAAGTTCCACAGATTAATTGCCCTGAATAATAAAACAGATGTAAACAACAGAGGTCAATGCAGTACACGCAGTAATTTATCTTTTTTGCTAAATCATCATAAAGTTCCAGCTGGAAATTGCTAGCAGATGCAGTAATTAGGAGAATCCCTGACATTAAAACATTATTGGGCTAGATTCACCCGCTTGTCACTTTTTGCTACAAAGTGGGCCATGCCTCCTTGAACACAGGTCTCCACTATTGCCTTGTGTCAGCCACTCAACGGTCCTGGTTTATGGGGGATTTAAGAAGTAATAGAGTTTGAGTGAGGCATTAATATAATGTCTTCCCATTATTTTCACCACCAACAACATAATTCTCAGCCAGCAGTCCTCTGTCTTTGAGGCATTTTTCATCATAACACATGGCACATTAAAATTGAGACCTAAGTAACAAATGCGCTTAATCATTAATCGCACTTGAGCAGTACCGCTGTGGGCATGTTTGAATCATACATTTTCTTCATATATGAGACTTCTCACATGTATGTGCTGAACAGTCATTTGAGATTGAAAGAGTTCCATTTTTGATTTGTATGTCATGCCATTTGCATGTTATAGTTAACAGCCTTACAGGTTTTTAAACAGGGCCAGTGTTAAGGGACATGGAGGGCTTCCTAATGTTTTTCCCCAGTACAGTAGATGTGTTAGAAGCCACCAGGGAGACCTCTGTCCTCAGTATCACCAGCGCTTCCTGCTCTGAGAGACAGTGGATATGTGTTATCTCAGTCTGACCGGATGCCCTTCTGTTCACATTACACCCTTGCTCCAAGATATGCTGAGGGGAGACTCCATGAAAAAGACACATGAAAAACACAAACCCTGATCCCTGCTCTTACCACCACCATGACTTTATTGTTTTCAGAGAATAGGGCACTCTTTCTTTCTTTCTGCTTGCCAAAGAAAAGCATCTGCTTGTTTGTTTGTGGATTATGTTTTGCAGAGAGACCACAAAGGGTCAAATCTATTATTTACAAGTGTGCAATACATAATCATAGACACCCATGTGTCAAAGAAACGATGCAGAGAAATCAATACTGTACTCATGCAGTTACCCTCAGGGATCTTCTCTTATCATACTTTCACTAATATGCTCTTATCAACAGATAGATGTTCTGTCCTTGTCCTTGTTGTTGGATACAATCCCAATGATTTGATAATAATGTAAAAACCTTTTAATGCCATTATGGTCCTTTTTATTTATTTGGTTACTCACAGTTATGAAAGGAAGTAAAAAATTGAAGCTAGTAGTATTTAATAAAAGAGTTGTAGATCTACCAGGCGGTTATATACCATGGCATGGCACCAAGGCCAGAGTGCTGTTGACTACAAAACATTTTTTTACAAAGGTGAATCAAATGAATGTTGCACTGTAGCGCAGGTAGCGAGACTGTAGCAGACAGAAGCATTTGATATTGTAAAGTATGATATACTAATTAACAAACTGAATCATTATGGCTTACGAGGACAAACCTTGAAATGGTTGCCCAGCTATGTAAGTGAGAGGGAGAAATATGTGATTGCAAATGGATGCACTTCTAACAGAGCCATGATATCATGTGGTGTTCCACAAGGCTCAATCCTGGGACCTTTGCTGTTGCTAGTATACATCGATGATCTTGCTGCAGTATCAAAACCCATGCTTCCGATATTATTTGCTGATGATACCAACCTGATTTTATCACACTCAGACTTTCCCTCACTTGTCAGAAAGACAAACGAGGTCTTAGAAAACACATGAAAATGCTTCCAACTAAAAAAAACATCTCTCAATATCAAGAAATCAAATGTCATAATTTTTGCTGGAAAGAATAAGTAGAACAAAGGATGCTTAAATAACAGTATAGAATTAGCTCAAGTCTCAATGCAAAATTCTTTGGCATATGAATAGACAGAAAACATATAGACTGTGTGCAATAAAATATCATCAGGAGGTATGGTATGGTATCATCAGAAGGTTGTGTAGTTTGGTTCTCTAATATTCTTTTATGTTTTACTAGGAGGGACACCTTTTATAAGCCCTTGGGCTTCGTGTTTCCTCCAGCACATTATGTTTCATTTTATCTATTTTCTACATTTCTACAATTATACCTTCTTTCAAGGCTGGCGGTGGCTACGGGCAGGGGTGGGCTCAGCCCACACAAACTTGCGTCTTGCCCACCCAATCAAAGGTTAAGAAAAAAAAAAATTTGTTCAGCCAATGGAAAAATAGCACAGAAAATACCAGTACCGTTTCTAACTTCTGATTGGGTGGGCAGCCTACAACCCACCTCCAAAGTCGCCCACTGCCCACCCCCTCTTCTCGTCGTGTTCAGGCACAAACACACAGAGCTCTGATGTAGACCCGTCCGGTGCACAGAGTGTCTCTCGGAGCATGCCGAGGGGAGGGGTGTTGCTATGACAACTATGAACTCTGATGGCTCAGATTGCACACACACAGGGCAAGGCAAAGCAAGTAAAAGCACACACACAGTGCCACTGCTCGTGAAAAATCACACACTCAAACGCATAACCTGCTCTAACTCATGTATGGATTGGAACAAATTAGTGTTCTAAATGTTAGTTTATCTTTAGTTAAGTTTTTGTTTATTACGCTTATTTTTGTCAGGGATCATGTACAAAAACAGTAATCTCAGACAGAGGAGATGCTTTGCACCAGATTTAGCTACTAGCGAATTTCCATCAGCAGGCCATTTGCATCAACTCACATTAATTGGATGAAGGGAGACGGACAGACTGAGGAAAATGATCTGTGTCTGCCAGACCCCTACCCAAAGTCCCGCCCCCAGCAGCAGAGAATAGTTCCCCACCAATCAGTGATTACTATTGTTCCACACAGATACCACACTACTACCCTTTTTAAGATATAATTATGGTGACTTCTCTAGAAAGTTTACCTGTTGTCTACCCATTCTCTCCATGAATGCTGTGCTGCTAGCGAAAGCTCATAGTTTGACCTACATTACATCAGAATCAGAATCAGTATCAGAATGGGGTTTTTTGCCAAGTAAGTTTACACATACAAGGAATTTGCCTTGGTCTGATGGTGCAACATTTAACAGAAGAAAAACAAGTCAAAAATATAAGAAGGAACAATGCAACGTTTTTTTAAGCCTGTAAGCAAGCCTAGTGCTGCTTCTGCCTCTAGTGATGCTGCTGATAGGACATCAGAGGCTCCGGCTACTGCTCCTCCACAAGAACTGCCCCTGTACCCTCCACAAGCATTGCCCCAAAGCAGTTCCCTCTCTCGGCTGCCTCAGCCCCACCTCTTGCGGTTAGCGACTTGAATGGCGATGCACCATTCCTAGTTCAAACACCCTAGCTAGCTACCCAAAGTGTGCATTCGGTGCTATATTACAATCATTCAATCCTGCCTGGTACCGCACATGACCATGGCTGGAGTACTCTGTTCTGCAAGATGCATGCTTCTGTGTCCCCTGTCGGAAACGTGTCACTGCCAATGAGAGGGATATTGTTTTGAAAAGAACTGATATTATGTCAAGGGCATTGGTGGTGTAGTTACGTTTCTGTGTATGAACTTGTTAGGGCTCCATGGAACAACAGAAACCTTAAAGCGTAACCACCAGGACACTGATGCTGATGACAGCTGCGGGTCTTTTTTTTAATTGTTTGAATATATCTTAGAGAAGGACAACATGCTAGCTGATATTGCTATGGGTATACCTAAAAATGCCAAGTACACCTCTAAGGATATTCAAAACAAGATAATTGAAACACTGGCAAACATGGTTCTTGGATAGGTCAGGAAAAGGTATGCAAACACTGACTCTGCAGGGTTTTGCATGAAAAGTGATGGGACTAGGGACAGGTGCAATTTGAGAATGAGAATTTGTCCATAATGATTTGGTTTGTATGTAATTCCATGCCAGAGGAGCATCTGATTGGGTTGCTTGACTTGCATCAACTTGATGCTGAGTACATGTCCACTGAAATATTGAGACATCTTTCTGATGCTGACTACAGTGCTGACAACATAGTTAGCCAGTGTTATGATGGTGCATCGGTGATGAGTGGAGTACGAGGTGGTGTGAAAGCATTGCTTCAAAGACATCCGTAAAGATGATTACTGGACAGAGCTTTCTCAGGCACCTGCTGGGGATGATTCACATCCTCCAAAGAGAAGGAGAACATTGAGTAAACACCTTGGTGAAAGTGTGCTCTCAACTGTGGGTCATACAGATTCTAATGATCCCACTATCACCTGCATCAGTCTCTGAAAAGATCCCTGCTCAACATCCTTGACAGGGCCATTTCAGAAATGGAAAACAAATGTTCCAAGAAGAATGTAGACCTAATGACCAGACCCCAGTCTTGTACCCAAATCCAGTGCATTTCTAGATTCCACCTTGTTCCGCCCTCTGTATGTGCTTGCTGGCACTGCAGCAGACGATGTGAGTCTGAAAAATGAAATTCTTGTTGCAAAACCAATGTCCAAATGAAACATGAATTTAGAATTTTTGCCAAGGGAAACAGGAGACTGATGTTGTAGATAGATAGATAGATAGATAGATATAGATAGATAGATAGATAGATAGA
>OOFE01030109.1:0-29234 GCA_900323365.1 Monocentris japonica | reverse complement strand
GTAAGGGAAATTTTTGATGTAGAAAGAGTTGGCAACTGCTAGCCAGTAATTATGCTGTGAAACAGAGTGAAGAGCGTAAAGAACAGTTTCTCACAGATTTCCACAAATAATCCACAACATTTACTCAAGTATTTACTAAATCCAAATATATATGTTTACAGCATGTCATATACACTGGGTAACATTATCAGTATTGATGAAATATAAATCATATTTGGGATGGAATATTAATATCATCTTCTTTTACAAAATATGCACACATTTTGTTGTAGGTGGAGAACCTTCATTGTACTAGTTTATTAAACAATGTCACCAGAAGGTCAAGCAGAATGTTTGTCATGTGTTCTATATTAGTTTCAAGCATATGTGTGTGTGTGTGTGTGTGTGTGTGTGTGTCCTCTCGTCACCTTTACTCTCTCCCTCAGCAGGTCCGTAATAGCTGAAGAGACGTCCCAACAGTGTTTCCTCTGATCCCCCAGGCTGCAGTGCCTCCTCCTCCATCAGCCACAAAAGGCCCCGTGCCTCATCTGTTCGTACTGTCCGTACCTGTGAAGCGCACACACACACACACACACACACACACACACAGCTCAGAGGTTTGTCTTGCACCCACAATGTGTACAAAGTTCTGTTTTAACTGCAGAACACATGAGTAGGAATGTCTCACCAAAATAAACAGACAATTGTGCCAAGAGTCTTGAGTTTGTTTTCCATCTTACCTATGTGATTCACCAAATCGTAGCACTCTCACCCATACTGTACTCACTCTTTACAAATAGATCTGCCTCAAAAAATGTTCTGTTTCACCTGCAATCCTCCAGAACAAAAGTATATGAGTAAGAATTAATGTCTCACCAAAATAAAGAGAAAAATGCCTTGGGGCCTTTAGATTGCTTTCCATCTTACCTATGTGATTCACCAAATCTTAAGACTCTCACCAATAATGCACTTACTCTTTGTAGGCCTCAAAGCTTGACCATTAAATCTACTCTACTTTTCAAGGGGAAATATCCATAAGTCAGAGGAAATGTCAGTCTTTATTGTTTGTCCACCTCCTGTGTATTGCAAAAACAAGCTATTTGTAAGTATGACCGATTCTAAAAATCAACCTTTAAATGCTGGATGCTGCTTTCTGCATCCAGTGTTTCATTAAATGTTATCCAGCTAAAAAGTAGTTCTCCTAAAAGAAAATTACAGCAGCGTGTGGTATATTTTCCAGATTTGAGCCAGTGGTGACAGGTCATCAAGCCTGACTCTAATACCAGAGCGAGAGCTTAAATTTTCCAAAAAGCATTCATGGTCTCTGCACTCTGAGTAGTCCACATCAGCAATTATCACCATAATAGCATCATCAATTCAGCTTTCACTGATAATTCAATTGGAAAAAAGGGAGTTCATGAAGAGAGTGGTTGGGGAGTAGGGATTTAAAAGTAAGATATAAGATATAGATAGGCAGACAATGTCCAACCTTCATTCATTCATTCATTTTCCATACCCGCTTATTCCTATTGAGGGGGGGCTGGAGCCTATCCCAGCATGCTTTGGGTGAAAGCCAGGGAAATGTCCAACCTTGTCCTAGTTAAACACAGGACTTGGAATTGATTTGCTGAAGTGAAGACACTCACTGAGATACTCATCTCAGCTGCTGTATGTTTTATTTTCTACCTTCAGAATAAGATAGGCATGTGTTATTTCAGCTCGTCCTCTCTCAAGTCATGAATTTAAATGCTATACTTTTCCGCAAAAAATAACTACGATAAGCCATTACTGTGTTGTGGCTTATTATGTTGTGATGACAAGCTCCAGACAGAACACACTATGCATTGAGGTAGCTAGGTGTGCTTGTATCAGCCCTGAACCTATAGATGGGGACAAAACTGAAAGCAGTTTTAGCAGCTATCAGGAAGTTTAGATTTAATAACCTAGAGACATCCTAGTAGTGCAAATTGCACTGGCTTCAAATACATTACAGAGTATCAGTTTGGACTAGACATATGACAGCTATGAGGCTCGTATTGAACTGAGCATTAGGGCTGTTTGTTGTTGAGCAACAGTTAAAAACTGTGTCAGTGAAAAAAAGAAGCTGATCTCTGGAGTTGACTTTAGAAAAGACTCTGAATAATCAGTGCGTTTTGCCTTTGGTTTTCAGCCTGATGTATTATAGTTCATTGCTTCTGACATCCCCATTAAAGTGGGGGCCCTTTAAAAAGTACTGCGCTCAAACCAAACACACTGAAATTATACCAAAGTGATCTATGATGCTCTAAACTCCTGCCATTTCTGTTTCCATGGCACAGATCACAGGCTGGAAAGGCTAAACATTGATTTTCTTTGCTGAAGTCAATTCTCTAACCTTTGTTTTCTTGCTCCTACTCACTCTTTCCTCTTGCCTCTGCCAAACAATACTTTTCAATATCTAAAAATTCACATAAAGGAAACTTCAGACTCAAACAGATTAACTGCTGATATTTCCTACAGAACTTTCTGTGTGTGTTATCGATAGATTCACTGTGATTCATGAAAGTAGTTGAATAAAATACAGGTGCCCAGAGATTACTGTGTGAAAATAGATCATGAAAGCCACCTGGGTGGTCTGAGGTGCCGAAGGATTCAGAGGTAAGTATACCAATACCATGGAAATATGCACGTGAAACGGAAATGAAGAAATGAAGACAACAAGCATAGTAAAATATTGTCCTTACCAGTGCTTGGCTTGATGCTTGGTCTACCACTGCTACCGACAGAGACGTGCTGGGCTCTGTGTCATCTAAAACAAGCTCTATGTTCTCCTGGATGGAGACAGACAGACAGACAGACAGACAGACAGACAGACAGACAAACAGATGGAAAGGCTCTTTAATAACTAATGATGAAAGAAAAGGACACATTTTTAGAATAGATGTCTGCCAACAGATTAGATAATCTAACCACAACAACTTCCAAAAAGAACACACCGTATACTGAGGCTGTTCTGAGAGTGAAAGTGAGGAAGAAATAGATCTTAGTTAGGGCAAAGGAGTGCTTTACAGGACAACAAGTGACATACATCCAGATCATATGAGCAAATATGTGACAAAATTTAAGAGTGCATATGTGTATGTATGTCTGTTTGTGTATAAAATTGGGTATGTGTGTGTGTGTGTGTGTCTGGTGTCTGCAGGCGTGCGTGCATATATACACAAACACACACACACACACATTCATGAGTGCGTACACCCTGTCCCTGTATCAGAGTCTGCAGGAACAGAGAGTAAATGACAGACTGCAGAGAAGGAAATGAAGGGAAATGAATGGATGGTGGCTGGTATGCTGCGAGTTAAGGTTGGTTGTAAGCTGTACTCAATTAATGGGTCTTGAAATTAAATACTGTGACCATGTCTTTTTCTCTGACACTCCAAAGGAAGTGGAGGCTGTAGAAGGCTCAGCCCCCAGCTGGTTTCTTTTGAATGCAGGGAAAGAAAAAGAGTCCTGCATCCTGTGAGCAGAGAATTGGTGTATACATATAGGGAGTAGGTAAGTCAGCAATATACTGTGGGGCAAGGTCATGCAATCCTGTGTCATTTATAAGTACAACTTTGTACCAATGCATCCATTTACAAGGAACCAATGAAGAAAGAACCTGATAAAACTGGCTAACATGTAGGTATTAATATTTACCTGAAAATCATCCCATTTTCAATCCCGGGAGTATAACCTCTGTTCTGCTATGTCTGGGAATCGTATTTTAAAAGTGATGTAACATACCAGCAATGCAATAAAAGCTGTATCTCACACTGAACCGTTGAATTCAAAAAATGAATTTGCGGATGTTGAATTTGTAAGGCACAGTTTTTAAATTGAAAGCAATGGTTTGAAATTGAAAGTGATTGTTATTGAATGAAACGTTTAAGTATAATTTCACATTTAGTTTTCTCAATTCAAATTCAGTATTCTCAATGTAAATGGAGATGATGAGGAATACCAGTGTACTTTCTAATGTGTAGTTGTTTAGTCTCCTACTGCCAGCTTAACTCTGAATCAATGCCTTGGTGCTGAATGAATTATGCTCCGTTTGAGACTACCAACAAGCTTGCAGAAATTCCAGTGAGTGATATTTTATTGATTGTTAGAATGTAAACTCCATAGTCTACAGACAAATAGCTCTGTCTTACACTAGCTTGGCTGGAACACTCTTGAGTGAATGGATCATTTTTTCTCTCCACTGCTCCTCAGTTGTGTCTGTGTAGTTATGCCTGGTTCATTTAAACAGCGATGCCTGTATAGCATTGAATGAAGTATTGCAGTGGGAATATTTTCCAGTGGCGCTTTCACTCAGCGAGCGTACCTACTATTATTCATTTGGGCAGCAGGGTTTTTTGATGAGAGTAAAGACGTGACCATGAGAGTAAATATGCATTCCGGCAAGCTTTGCTTGTGAGACGCAGGTCCCCCTCTATGTATAGGCTCCAAATACATTTTCTCCTTAATGTATTTCAATAGTTAACAGATGATATAGGAATAAATATATTGTATTAGATATCAAAATAAAGGTCTGCTGTAGAAGGCAAAGTAGTAAGTAAAATAATTATTTATTATATTTCATGATTGGCAAAGTTGAAAACAACAATGGCAGATTAGATGGCTAAAGATAAAGAAAAGCTTCGACAGATGTATTGCAATAACAAAGACTTTAATATTTTCACATTAGCCAAGACTATTTGTCCTATAGTTGAATGGACAACTTGGGAAATTTCATTGTTGTGGGTAGGTGATAAAAATTGCTGGGATAAAGTGCAGATAAATAAAGTAAATTACCTTCACCATAGCAAAGTAGACATGCCTTACAGTAACATAGTGCAGACTGCAGTTGGAATGTGGGAAAGTCTCTGGAGTGCTATGATAGTATGTGATAAGAGATGCCTATGTTGGAGTTTACTATGTGTGAAGTGAAGTAGCCAGCAGGATGTGGAGAAGGGATATGCAGAAGAGAGAGAGACACTATCCATACAACTACAGTCAAAAGCATTTAATTCTGAATGCTCATAAAGTTAAGGCTGTAATACAGTGAAACATGTTCACCACTTCCTTTTTGTTATTGCGTGTGGCATGCAGCAGTTGGTTTTACCTAGTTTTACATGGTAGTTTTTCAGCTTCTTATATTTTCAAAATGCACTGGATAGATTTATGCAATATTTTATTTCTCACCATCTCCCTTTCTCGCGGGCAGAAGTGGTGGGTAGGAATGTGGGTGGGAAATCCCAGAATCCTAGTTTCCAGTATTAATAGTAATATGATCAGGATTTCTGGTTGGTGTTAGTATCCTGAGGTTTGAATAAGAACAATATTCTTGAGTGCAAAGTTGGGACATGCAGAGAGAAGTGCATTGTAGTAATTCATTCTGGAAGAAAAGGAGAGAAAATGCCTAATCCTGGAGATACTTCAATGTTGAAATATGCTGCTGAATTTTAGGCTGGCAGGGATGATTCTGCCCAGTTATCATGGGCTAGTATGAGTAGACACAACTGCTGTGAGGACAGCAGAGAGAATGTGAAAGAATAGGGTGTTATTCTTCATCAGGGAGCAACACCACTGCTGTGCAGCTGGGCGTGTCTCCCAACAGGCAGTTGTGAGCGACATCACTTTGATCTCAGCAGGAGAGGTGAAGACTGGCATCATTGATGAGGAGGCGGAACACATGAACAACTTTGGCTTGTCTTGACTCCTGACAGGTGGGAGGGATAGTGTATCTGATGTATGGACACACATTATTGGAGTTGATATATCTGAGAGAGAGAAATAGATAGGTAGATAGATAGAGACAGCGAGAGAGAGAGAGAGAAAGAAGGAGAACTAGAGAGAATGAGGGTGTACTCCACGTGTCCTTACCTCCTTGTATCTGTCCAGCTCCTGAACAAAGGTACGTTGGTAGAAGAGGGTCTGGAGACGTTCTTGGGTGTAGTTGTGGCACAGGTCCTCAAAGGTGGCACCGCATTCCCGCTTCGCCAACCTGGGGTTTTGGAAGCCTGGGGTGTCCACAATGAGCAGAGAGCACAGGGAGTGCTGACTGGACTTCAAGGCCCTGAAACGCACATATTCACACACACACACACACACGTTTGTATTACTACTACTTGTGAGGACCTTCATTGACACCATAACCTTAACCCTTACCCTAACCTAAACCTAATTCTATTTCTAATCTTAACCCTAAACCCAGGCCTTAATCCTAAACTAGCCCAACAACATACACACACACACACACACACACACACATACATACACAGCCAGAAACAAGAAACAGGAACAATAAGGCAGTTTCTACTCTAGTAATTGTCTAGTAGTAGTCTGTGTCAGCTGCAGGCTGGTATGCACACAGGACCAGGCAGACTAACCGGTTGATGAAGGAAATGAGGATGGTGAAGAGTTCAGAGTAAAGCCCAGACGCCATGGCCTCTAAACACTCCATAGCTGAAGCCTTGGATCCTGGAACGAGAAGCAGCGAGAGACAGAAACAAACAGAAAACAGCCAGTTCAGATCCATATCATCAAAAACATAAGAAGCAGTGAAATTATAAGATAAAATGAAATTCTGAATGTTCAGATGACTCAAACAGCTAAAAGTAGGGTCACTACATTTGATTCTAGTAGGATGGCAATGGTAGTATATTTGTCTTGTGACTAAATTAATCCCTGAACCAGAAGGTATCCAGCTGGCTCTAAATTCTCTCTGTAAAGCAGTGTAATTTAGCACCCTCACACTATATGAGAATTGTTTGGATCAAGCTGCACACACCCATCTATGCCTCTTGGCAATAGCCACCTGTTAAGCTTTCCTGTTTCATTCCACTCCATCCGAGTGAGCTAAAGGTGGCTGGAGGGGGAGTGTCTGTGTATGTTTGTGTATGAGTATGGGAGTGCACACATCTATGGCCAAATTTTTGTGTGCTAGGGGAGATATAGGTAGGGTGAAATAGAGGTCAATTCTCTCCATCCACGCTGTGATAGACTTTTAACTGTATCCTCATGTCCTCCAGAGTGTGTTGCAGAAGTGTTGCACAAGTCAGTGGAACTGGACGTGTAAAAAATCTATGTGAGGCAATTATGATTTCAAGGACAATGAATGAAGAGTAGATCCAAAATTCCTTGTCCTGATATAGTGTGTGTACCTATCTGTCAATAGCCATTGTAAAGCTGTGGTATTCATTACTTAGATAAGCTTTGCTTTCTCGAGAATGCAATTTCCCTCAGGTGATGAGCAGAGGTGTTTGTGTGTATATGTTTGTGTTTGTGCATGTATGTATGTGTGTGTGTGTGTGCACATGCATGCATGTGTGTAGTGACAGAGAAAGAGAGAGAATAGGAGAGAGAGAGGCTGAGAGGAGTGAAGGGGAGAGAGTTTGTTTGTACATGTGGTCTGTGCAGTACCAGAGTCTCCTGTGCCATTTTCGTCAGAAGCCTGGCGGATGCTGCTGGCTCTGGGCAGGGTGCCCTTGGCCTGGTGCTTGAAGATGGAGGAGGAGAGCTCCTCCAGGGTGCAGCCCAGCAAGTAGGATGCCTTCTGAGCCCACTCATGACGTGCAAATTGTTTCCTGCCAGCTGAGACATGTGCATGAAAACCTCCATTAGCCCCTCTGCCAACCACCCCAGGCACATGGCTATCCTGGTAGCTTTGTGACAATCCTGTCTCTGACAGGGTAGGATTATGTCTCTGGTCAAGCTGACACTGACACAGCTGGATAGAACATGCACTAACAGCACCCTCAGAATAATGGTGGCTTGATAGATGGAATTGCATTTCAAAAAGTACTTATCCTCTGACAAGTCTCTCCAACTAAAGGCTTCTACCATTTGATGTTGTTAAAAAGATCAGAAAACAACCATGAAGTATTTTTTCAGTGACAATTGCCCTTTATCATCTTGAATATGAATATGATGTATATCATTGGGGAGCACAATTAATTCATTTACATAAAGATCTCTGTTGGGAAACATAAGTTTCTCTTTAATCTAGTGATAAAAACATGCAGATATAAGTGTGAATTTCAGTTTTAATCCACCATGGAGTGGTATCTCTTAAGACCTAAGAGAAACTGGGGAACTTCAAACAAAGAATGGTGGGCTCTATCTGTTTCATCAGCCCTGCAACAGCCTCCCATACTCTGCGTTATGATATGTAAGATGGTTGTGAAGACAATCATAGAAAAGACATTAAAACATAGTGCTTTGATAAACACTCACTACAACAATTCAAACTGGGTTGCTTTAAAATACCCATACTACTGGTACACTCAATCGAGGAGTGTCTGACGCTTAAAGATAGAACAAATCTAAAATCTATGTATGTACATATCCACACTTACAAAAAACGCCCACACTGATAGTGGAGTAAGCCTTCCCTCTGTCTACACTTATGAGACAGTAATAGGATGTGTACAGAGAAAAACGAGCTCATTTCATGCACTGTGGTCCCTTTTACTGGTCCTGCAGGGACAGAGATCTTTGCTGCCCTCTTGTGTTACATCATGAAGCTGCATTGCCAGTAAACATGATATTTCATCTACAAATTCACCACACCAAAAACACACCAATTCAGAGCCACTATCACTGCGGGGGATCTTCATGCAGGAGTTTCTTGTATTTTGTATATTGCCATATTATGTATGTTAACAAGTTCCAAAACAGAAAATAAAGAAGCCATGCATCAGTTAATTGATTTCTATACTAACGATAATCAGACAAAAATGTATCGTGAGGCTATTCTTAGATCAAATATCCCAATTTGGTTTTGCTTGAATTGAACATAAGAGAGGGATCGAATGGAGCAGAGAGAAACTAATAAGATAATAATAAACAGAGAATCAAAACTATAAAAACACTCAAGAGGTTGACCAACCAGTAACCCTCTCTTCTATGATTGCCAAAGTTGAGAAGTCAACATTAGATGTAAGTAAATGAAAGCTTTCATTCCAAAATGCCCTATATTTTTATATTTTCTCTGGAGTTTTTTCCACCTGAAATTTCTGTCAATATTTCAAAAACACACATGGTTCCATCCTTAAAAACATTACTGTTTGTAAGCAGGGGTCACTTTAATAGTAATAGTTATTTTGTCTTCAAATGCTGTGAGAGGCAAAGGCAGTCATTTCTGTTACTTCAGAGAAAACAATCAAAATATCTTGCCTTAGGTTTCATCATACAAATAGCTTCAAACACATCTAAACAAATCCTCCTATTTAAGAGGACTGTTGCCTCCATGAGCTCCCTGATGCCTTCTGATGACAGAGTAAGATGTTTGCCTTTGGCTTAAGAATAAAATCAGGTGGGTCTTTGGCTGTCCTTGGGCAGCAACAACTTTTCCTGTCAATCAGCCTCAGGGATTTTTGCCTGCAGTTGCAACCCTTGCTATTGTTTATCTAAAAGGGTCATCATGAATGGGACAGCAGACAGCAGAATGGCCTTTCCACCTGACCAGAATTACCTTGTATTTTTTACTTTGGAAATTGTATGACAGAGGATTAGATCAACAGAGATTGAGGCAAATCAGATGTGTGTAGTCATAAGATGTGTGCATGAATTTTTACTTACACGTGAGTTTATAAATTGCATGGCTATCAGTTTCAAACCAGAAAATGCACCCTAATGACCAGAAAATTATCCTGGATACTGATGCAGTCACCTCTTCACTCTTTATGGAGCTATACACCGGTGTGACATCTACTCATCTGCTGTGGAGTGGGCTAAAGCCTGCATCCATTATTCAGTTATCTGGATTACAACTGTCTTACATCACACAGAAGAAGTTACATGCAAAAAGTTAGTGCAGGCTTCCATAAGGCATTCTTAAAATCATTAGAAACTAAGAGAAATAGTACAAAACAGTCCAAACTTTTTTTTTTTCACCATTGTATCTGTTTCTTCTACATGATGGACACCATATCAGGTGAATGGCAAAAATGGCATTATCATAAAGTTTTAGCTAGATAGCACATTTTAATGGTCATGGTACATATGCTGTCCAGCTATAACATTTTATCAGTAATTGTGTCAGTCAAATATGCATGCTAATGTTTGTAAATTGTTGAATACATAACATGTACACACGCCGGCCACTTTATTAGGTACACCTATCTAGTACCGGGTAGGAACCCCTTTTGCCTCCAGAATAGCCTGAATTCTTCGCAGCATGGATTCAACAAGGAGCCCTTCTGCACTCCACTGTTGTAAAGGACTGTTATTTGAGCATTTGTGGCCTTTCTGTTAGCTTGAACAGGTCTGCCTATTCTCCTCTGACCTCTCACATCAACAAGGTGTTTTTGGCTCACTGCATGTTTTTTGTTGATCCGCCGTTCTCTGTAAACTCTAGAGACAGTAGTGCGTGAAAATCCCAGGAGGGCAGCTGTTTCTGAGATGCTGGAACCAACACATTTGGCTGTGGTATGACTGTTGGTGCCAAAGTTGCTTAGATCACATATCTTCCCCATTCTAATGTTTGGTCATGTCTGCTTGCTTTATATATTGAGTTGCAGCCACATGATTCGCTGTTTGGAGGAGTACTTAATAAAGTGGCCGGTGAGTGTATATTCATTATATGTTTTCTATTATTATATACAGCTGCTTGAATGTTTGTGAATCCTACAAAGGGTGGCAATGCACTTCTCTCTGCATGTCCCAACTCTACACTCAAGAGTATCCTTCTTATTCAGACCTCAGGATACTAACACCAACCAGAAATCTTGATCATATTACTATTAATACTGGAAACTAGGATCCTGGGATTTCCCACCCACATTCCTACCCACCTCTACTGCCCGGGAGAAAGGGAGGTGGTGAGAAATAAAATACTGCTATGCAAATATAGCTGTGCATAGATACAGAAATACAGAACATGCACAGATAAATACGATATATTTTCATTCTTTATTTAACACATCTGGTTTATTTATAAAAACTCAAATATCCTTGTGTTGAAAAGAAAGAAATGTTAATTTTGAGAAGATTGCATGGTAAAAACTCTAAATTTCTAATTGCATAAGGGGTTCACAAACTTTCAATGATGACTGTACATGTTATATGCATTATAAGTCTTACCCTTGGTAGCCCCTGCAGCCCCAAGATGGTAGATGGCTCCTAAGACGAGCCAGAAGGCCCTCTGTTCCTCAACATTGATCCCCAGAACCTTCATGGCTGCTTGCAGCTTGGAGAACTGCTGGGAGGCCCGCTGCTTGTCCTCAGGCTGGGGGACAAAACACACATTGAAATGAATTTGGTTTGTTTCTGGTACTCCATAAAGGAATCTGAAAAAAAATGGGCATTTCCCCTCACAAAAGATAGTAAGGGCCAGTAGTATTTACCTTGGGCAGAGGCACGATTCCAAATGCATTGTTTTCAGCAAAGTGGTTGAGGTGCAGCTCAGTTCTGATGAAGAGACCAGCTATCAGTCACAACGACAAGGCAGAGGACCTGAACATCTCAAACAACGCTTGTTACTTAAGGATGAAATTCAGTCTGAGTCTGGGTCACATTAAAGCATCCCCCAAAAGCACTAATAATTCACCCCTGATGTCTTAAAATAAGGAATACAAAATCTGCAGTTCTGCCTCCAGTCTGATCGTAGAGTATTCATCCTAACCTAAGAGAGCTGTCTACTCCAGCCATCAGATAGTAAAAGACATTAAAGGTGGACTCTCCCTCTGGTCTTCTTGTCACTCTCGTCTTCTCTAGAAGCATGGTCTAAAAGGAGAGCAAGACAAGATATTACCACGATAACTGTAAGACCATTTCTTAAGACAAGACAAAGCATAATTATGAAGCATGATGGAGTTTGTGTAAATTTACATCAATGTATGTATGATGTTAGAATTATATGTACCTGGATAGAGGCTGAGGTCACCTGGCCGGCCTGGTCAAAGTCCAGGGAGACAAGGTGGGAGAAGCGGCTAGCATTCCCATTCATAGAGGTGGAGGCGTTCCCAAAGGCCTCCAAGATGGTGTAGACTGCCTGCCATTTCTCTGCTGGGGGACCCAAAAGAGAAGTAAAGTCATTTGGGGGAAAAAACAAAATGGCAAAAATGGCATCTTTATATAGGCACTGTATACTCAACACCAAACAAACATTATAACATGATAACCTGCATTGAGTTCTGAAAAAAAAATTCTAGTTTGGATCCTTTTCAACCTACTGGAGAAGGTTTTGCTGGTGCTACCGGCAATGGTGACCAGGTATTGGACCAGGTGTTGACAGTTGGTAGTCTTGCCACTGCCACTCTTGCCCAGCAACACAATGGACTGGTCCTGACGAGTGGTCAGGAGGTTCCTGTAGGCAGACTGGGCCATGCTGTAAATGTGAGGGGCAGTGTCCTCCCTCCTACAGCCCTTAAACATGTGCATCACCTGGTAGGAGGATAGAAACAAAGACAAGGAGAGGAGGAAGGAGGGGGTTGTCCATATCATACCAGTATTCCATCTTTGCAAGTTTATTTCTTTCTAAAGATCTTTCCTCAGTTGTGCTATTCCCTCATAACAGGTGTGCCAGTGCATGTACAGGCTGCAGCCTACCTTCTCAGAGTACATCGAGGGGGCGCTAATGGGGTTAATGACGACCATGTTAGGCCCAGCATGGGTGTGGACCAGGTTACCCCCGTAGCGCTGGCGCAGGGAATGCATTACGCTCGACTCATTCAAATACTGCAAAGAGGCCAGGTCCTCCACACGGTCAAAAATAGGAGAGTTTGCCTAGAGATCGAAGTCAAAAGAGGTCATCGTCACCCAGTGTCATCAGTAGTGAATAAAGTTCAGATTTCATTATTAAATACCTTCTCTACATCATCCTCATCCACATCCAATAGTGACCCGTCACTCTCCAGTTGGATTTTCACCTTCCCTTCTGGCAGACTGCCGGCCTCCGTCTTCAGAAGAGTGGCTACATCACCAGAGAGAGGAGCTTCAATTTATTATGACATATTATCTCAACCTAAGTGTAAAAACTACATCTTAAAATCCACACATTTGATCATCTGTGGCGGGTGTATTATCCTTAGTAATGAGTAAGTTGAATGAAACAAGGGTTAGTAATTACATACAGACTGTAGTAAAATGGAGTAGTTTATTATTGATCTTCTCTTGAAATGGAATCAAAAATGCCAAAACCCATTTCTATAATTTGTCCTAGAACTAAATGTCACCCAAACACAGACACACCAACACAGCCAGAAAGTAAGTAAATTGAGACTTTGCCATAAAATACTGTTTAAACTGAAATAACTTGAAATGTAAAGAGGAGAATAACAGAAGCCTTTACTAACCCAAAGAAAATCCATCCTTGTGGACGAGCCATACTTTTTCAGTGTTGTACCAGGCCTTCTCTGCAGCTATCTGCTCCTCAGTCTTCCCCTGTTAGATCCGGTTAATACACAGGGTGAGAAAAACTCTTGAAAACAGAAGAAATCTCAACACACTGAACACTGAAAACTAAAGGAATGGGGGAACAAATCCTAGAATCCAAGAATAGCAATGCACTGGAAATGAATAATTGATAAAATGTTGATTGATCATATTTTATTGATGATAAAAAGTTGATATTTCTTTTCAAAACAAATAGATGCACGCTGGAGTTTCATGAGGGCCCCAAAATCATGCTCAGTTTAGGAACAGGCAATTACTACACATTCAGACAAGACATAAATGTGGGAGCTGGATTCATTGGGTGGAGGGCTTCTTCTAGCATGCACATGTGTGAGCTGGTCCGTTTGCATGCTGCACCACCAGTGTTGTCAACTCATGTCCTGTACCACCAGCCCACCTCATAAGACCTTTCCCTTTTAGAGAACCTGTCAGAGCTCACTGAGCATGCTCTGGCTCCTTGGTATCAATAACCAGGTTACACAGAAGGAGGGAGAGACAGGAATGTTTCATCACAGCCCACTCATACTAACAATAAAGTTAGTCACGCCACACTGTCACACACTACGCCAGCACCTCACAAGGGCACAAATGCATGGACTTTAGAAGGGATTTTTAAGAAATACATATAAATATGTACGCATTGCAAATAGAAATAGAAAAATCAAGTGATATGTGTGGAGCATGTTATACATGGAGACACATGCAGTGCAGGTATATCACAGGACAAATACCTGGTATATACTACATATACTGTATATACATTAAAAAACATTATATACACATTTCTGTCAGCAGATTTAACCTCTGACCTCAGTTTTTTTAAAATTTGATAGATATATTGATCCTCCAAGGGGGAAATTGTCTCCTCTCCCTCTGTTAAGTATCTTGCTCAAGGATATGACAGGTATGGCTGCACGGGGAATCAAACTCCAGTTGGGGGATGACCTCACTAACTAGGAGGCCATCCTGCCGCCCCCATGCCAGCAACAAAATGTACAACTCTGTACACACACATTAAGAAAACTATGGATATTGTCTCACTACCACACGTCAGTTTGAAACAGGGGGGATGCAGAACTACATTCAGGAAGAACCATGGTCAGACCTTAGATTGAGTGGCTGCAGAGTGTGCTGCCTGCAAGATGGCCACGGGGTCCTCAACAAACCTAGACTGGAAAGGGGAGGGAGCAGGACTCATTTGACAAGTCAGTAACTCTAGTGACTTGTTTCAACACGCAAACACATGCAATTGGAGTCAACTCAACTTTCTTGTCATTCATAAGCGTACAGTGAAACTTTTTTTTCTTAAGGTCACGTTGCATTCCAAACAAGAGTAAAAATGAGACAATGCAAACTGAAATAGAGCATAAGACAACACAGTGCAACAATGCAACGGTACGTCACGGTGCATTCAGAGTAAAAGCAAGGTTGTATGAAACAGTGCAACAGGACAACAAAGAGTAAAAATGAAATGGTAGCTCAAGTATCACAAATTGTAACAGTTTATTAACACTAGTAGAATAAAGACTGATGCTAAGTAATCAATTTGTCAACGATACTACAACTTCACGAAGAAACCGGGGAAACCGACAGTTTGTCCAATCAGTGACGAGGATTTATTGTTCAATAAGTACCTACCCTTTCTGGTTTGAGTCACTTTAATGTATTTTGTTTTCTGACTTGTTGTTGTTGTTTTATAATTTGTTTTGTACTTCAAGGCCACCGTAAAATAGTCATCATTTTATATTCTCTCATTGTGTAGTGAATGTAACAGTAGTAAAACTATTCCTCATTTTGCTGGGGACCCCCTATAATCCAGTCAAGGACCCTTGAACCCTGGTTACATCATAGTATTGGATATTTCCAGGCCCTTTGCATGAACCCAGAGAGAAATGCAGTGAGGGGTGAGGGGACAAAGACAGCAAACAAGCACAACCAAAGTAGGAAACAGAGGGGTCAGTAGAGCAGAACAAGCTTACACTCCAGCACTGAGGAGGTGTGGCCAGCCCAGGGACAGGCATGGCAGAAGGCAGGCTGTACCTGAGAGGATTTGGGGCCTCTGGCAGGCTAGCCATGCAAACAGCAAAGAGGACAGCAGCACGTCAAGATCCAGTGAGCCACAGAAAAGCAAAAGGAGAGACACAGGACAGGACATGAGACAGCAGGAGAGGAAGGCAAGGACAAGGAATTACAAGAAGTGTCTTTCAGCGCTTCAGACTTAAATAAATAATCAAACACTGCCAAACAACAAACAACGCCAAAGGGCAAAATACATCAATGTAGGTGCTCCTCTGGACCTGATAACCAAACCAAACCAAGGCAGGCAAACAGAGAGGCAGACAGTGTGGTATAGCTGTTAGATTATCCAAAGAGTCAACAAGTCAACCACAAGAGTCACAAGAGATCATGCCACTGTCTTACTGAAAAAAACATTACCAATCAATCACTTAGCATACAACTCAATATAGGTGATTAAAAGCAATTTCATCAAAGCATGCACACAGAGTAATGTTCCAGAGTATCAGAACCTGCACATGAACAAGCAGGCACACATGATAGGCTTACACAAGTCCAACTCATATTGCCCAAGAGAGCTTAAGCTGACTTTCCACACAAAAAAAAACATTTTCACCCCTACTAACTGTGGAGGATTGACAAATGGCTTAACACTAAGGCACTAGGGAGTAACTCTATGACTTGGACTCATGAGCTCAAAGCTGAACAGCACAACATGGGTAGTGTTGGATCAAATTACACACCAAGTCTCCAACAACCCAGTGCACCCCTGAAATTGAAACCCTACTGGCAGTGGGATTGCAATTGCAGGTACAAACCAAACAAGCTGAAAGGAGAGAGAAGTTACATCATTGCCATTGACGGCGAAGATCCTCCTCACCCGCTTGTGATCCTCCTCAGTGGGAATCAGCTCTGGAACCTATAGTAGGATAGTAGGACCAGCAATTGCAAATGCGTCACCAAAAAGTTTTAAGATTGCGTGAAATGGTCCCGAAGTGAGATCTATGGCTCAGAAGTAACTGCTATGATTGTCTATGCTAGGCAAACCGAAAACTGAATGAACACCCTTTTGATCCTCCATACCCTCCAACTACAATAGAATGTGAAGAGGACACACTATTATCTGCACAGTGGCTGCAGGACGAAACACACACCTGGGAGCCTGGGTGAGCCTGGGACAGTGCAACAGGGCAGGGCTTACCATTGGGGGCCACAGAAGGACAGGATGCCTCCTTTGCCTTTATACAATGCATGCAATGCACAAACAGACATACACACACACACACACACACACACACACACAGGAAAGGCATCAACATGGGCCCAAACAGTGATGATGATATATTGTTTGATCATATTTTTCTTTACATTAGATTTGACAAATGACCTCAAGGGATGTTTTCCTCAAACTTGGCCAGGAAATAAGTAAAGAGAAACAACTATTAAAAATTGTGTGTCTTTAAGCGCTATAGCAAAAGTATGATGGTTCAAGGCTTTTTTCATAACTTGTGATTCAGTAATATGTCACAGTGTAGCCACAGCTGAATCCTCATACAGATATAATGAAATGCAAGAATTCTGGGAGAAGCATCTGAAAATGATCTATCAAGTCTTACAATGTTTATGGGTTGCAGTTTTCTAAAAGTCATAGCACATTATGAGTTTTTGACTTCATACAAAATATTCTATGAACAAAATCTACTGCTTCCAACACTCAAATGCATTATTCTTTCTGGCTTTGGGGAAGGGTTGTTCAATTTATAATAAATACTGATTAGTCTAGTCTATAGGAATAACATATGAATTCTTACATTGATCACTATTTCTGAATCCCAGAAGGAGCCTCCAAGCCTCAGTGATCTACAGCTATGGCTACACACTAAAACTTTAGTGCTACGCCTGTAGAGGATGACAGTAATGAGTCACAGCTCAGCGCTCTGAGACCAACTTCAACTGACCAGACTCCCGGAGGACAGGCCATGAGCACACCCTTATACCCACTGATGAAGCCCAGCCATGAGCAAGTAGACGCGCCCCGCTACCCCTCAGTTGTTCAGGGTGGCTTCATTATATCAAGGCAGAACAACCGGTAACTGTAAATGTAAGAAGAGGCAAATTCCCCCACCACTTCATCTACCCTGTTAATAAGTTCAGAAGTAGCCTAATTATACAAGTCATAAGGAAAAGGTCATGGTGATCCATAACCATAAGCAAGTCCACTCAGGTGAAAAGTGACATTCAGGGCAAACATAATTAAGGAGGTTGTATATATATGAACAGTAATGTCTATGTTAATATCACACAGCATGCTCCACTATGTGGTTCAGTAGCAAACAGGCTCTTGTGTCACTCTGTACCTCCGGTTTCTTTACAGCACTTGGATGAGGTCTTGGGAGGAACCCTGGAGGGGGCGCCAGAGGGTCTGCCTTTGGGACAGGAATAAAACCTGCAGGTCTTGCTGGGGGATTCTGTTTTGGGAGCAGGGTGCTGGGTTTTGAGGGAGGAATGAAACCAGCAGGAGGGGTCAGCAGATTTTGTTTGGGGGCCGGGATGAAGCCGGCGGGGGGGGCTAAAGGGTCAGCTTTGGGAGCAGGTATGAACCCAGCCGGAGGGGTGAGTGGGTTGGACTTTGGAGGAAGAGGGTTTGGCAGGGTAGTGGTGGACACAGATGTGGATGCGGCCTCCTCTGTTTTTTCCTCTGTAGGTTTCTCTTCTTGCTCCTCCACTGTTCCTTTCTCCTCCTCCCGCTTCCCCTCTTCTTTCTGAAGCAAGTCGCCTTGGCAGTCCTGGGTGCGGGTGCGAGGCCGGTGCTCCTTGGTTCTACCTCTGCCCATGAGGCTGGTCAAGCCAAAGGAAATGTCATCCTTCTGCTCCCGGCCGCCTGTGAAGTTAGCAGCCTTGGTGGTTTTGGGCACAGAGTTTGCAGCCGTGGCTGCGCTGGTCGAGTCAGAGACAGTGGGTTGACTCTGTTCCTCTGTCCCACCAGGAACTACACGCCTAACGACCCTTCTCACAACCTTCACTACCTTCTTACTGCCTGGGGTGTCTGGACCACCCATGGTAAAGTTATTATTGGCTTCTTCAGCTGATGATGCAGTTAGTTGTGGGCCACTTCCTGTGTCTAGACCAGGTCTAGTGACGGGCTGAGGCTGACTAGAATCAACATCAGACTGGATACAAACAGAGCAGGACAGACAACAGTGAGGATTATTTCCCTGGCTGAAGTAAGTACACTGTTAAAGAACTCAACAGGAGCTCAGAAACCCAGTAAGGATTATTCTGAAATTAATTTATATCAGCCACTCACACTTGGATACCTTACAAACTTCACCCAATTAGAGCTAGTAGGCCTATGCATGGTCAGAAAGCAAGAGATGTAATGGTTCAATGAATTACCCTGTCAAATATGGCCTACATCATTAGATTGTATTGTTATGTATTAATACTAAGCCTTGCAAACTAGGTTAGTCCATTTAATTCAGCTTTTTCATTCAACTATGAACCTTGGAGTTGAGTCATTTTAAATGGGATGGTCTTATTTAGATGGGTGCCATACAAATCCAAGTTTGAGTTGGGAAAAACAGCATCCAAGAACTGCACTGGCTCCCATGTCATTTCTTTAATTCAGACATGAAGAATTCAAACATGAAGAATCAAACTCATGAAAAGGACAGGAATATATTCATGTATCATCAATCACATGACTCCTGACGTATTTTTTCTTGCTCTGATATGAATGTAGGTCAATTCACAGACCACTAATTCTATTTCAAATATCAGAAATTACATTGGCATAGGCCCTTCATTATCATCAAATTGTCTGGCAAAGATCAAAGGACGCTGTGTTTCAGACGGCGGGCCAAATTGTAACTAGGTTAGAGTATTATAGAAAATCTTTTAATACTCTTCACTTATAAAGCCATGCTGTACTCACTATATTCTATATGCTGTGGTAGCCGCTACATCCACCAATCCCCTTCAATTATTGACAATTATAGTTTTCGTCGGCTATTCCCAAATTCACTGGATAACTTCTTAACACCAGCCAATGATGAGTAAATTGGCTTTAGGTTGCAGCAACTCATGATAATGAATACAAATAATGTATTTATTTATATAGTCTAGTACCTATTAGCATCATGTGAATAAATGTCCAAATGCATGCAGGTGAGCACTTACATTTGGCTTGTTCTCAACTTTAACCTATATGAGGGGAAGCAAAAAAATGATCAAACCCTGGATTCAGACCAAACCTTTTCTCTATTTCAACAAAAGAGAAAACAACAAAATCAAGAACTACATGCAGATATGAACTGTGGGACCCAAAAACACAGAAAAGTAAAGCGAGACTTCCCTTTTGCTCCCAGAATGAAAAGCGTGATTTGTAAGCCATGGTGATAGCCCAGAAGTCATGGGATGAGCTGGGTGGCGTGGAGAACAGGGGCAAGGGATGAAGAGAGAGAGGGATGGAGACAGCAGTGGAAAGGAGGGTGTAAGATGGACTGATGAAGGGTGTGAGTTTAGGGATGAACGATGAAGGGCTGTGGACTTGCTTTCTGCACACGACAGGTCAACTACCAACAGGGCAGTGGGACCATGCAGCACTGAGGACAGAGGATATGAAGACCAGGATGAAATGGATAGCTCACTTTCTTCACACTAGGGGACACGTGGAAAACATGGAGACCTAACAAGACATGGCGCACGCACTCCAAATAGGACACAAAGTCAGTATTCATCTTAGGATAATGCAGTTTTATAGTTTATTATTATATGGTGGAAATGAAAATCTATTAAACAAATTCAGCTCATTTCAGTGGTTTAATTTGTGAGCCTTACTCTTAATATTAATTCCTATAATGTTGTGTCAAGCACTAGCCTTTACCTTCACCAACACACTCAAAGTATCAAGTACAATCCTGTCCATTCTACATACAGGAAGGAAGTAATGAGTAAATGAGTGCACCCTGACTAGTTTCATTATTTTGGCCCTGGCCCTATTAAATCAGCACAGCGTTAGATACGTTATTTCATTTGGCAATCAAGTTGTTGACCTTTACTTAGTTTAAAATGATTCCATCGCTAAGGGCCTGCCGAGAGTCGTTTTCCTGGTTCTCACTCAAATTAATGAACGATGACAAGATTACTACTTTCACTTGTTCCATTTGTAAGGTCTTTAAACAATGAAGTAGTAATGACAAAAAGCCAATCAGGAAACATACAGTTCAATTGCACACAACAGAACAAACAGCCAGTAATATGAAAGATCATTTGACAATGGTAGCAACCACACCTCACTGGGAGTATCACGTTTAGAAATCACTGTACTTTATAATCAAGCCACATGCTACTTGCTCACATTTGCAGAATACCTCACACAACTGCTTGAATTTTCATGTGTGGTTTACCAGATTAAAAAATGGGCCTTCTACTTATTGACTAAACAGAACTAAAGTGAGTTGCGCAGCAACATGTTTCACCATGAGTCCACTCCTATAAATAGTTTCAGCTGCAAAGGAGGCCATTCTGAGATGCAATCAGAGCCCTAATGGAACTGTTAGAGTAGAGCATGTACACCCTGAGCAAATCACGCTGCTAGCCACACACACAGTCCACAAGAGGCCTGAGCCAGTTACCTTTTCTCAAGGCCTTGTTATCCTCCCAGTCTTCCCTCTCTCGGGTAGTGCAAACAGGGGCAAGGTAGGGTTAGACATGGGTCTGGGGAGAGCACATAATCCCTAGTCTCAGCTGAGTGGGAGGGCAACCACATGGGCTGGACGTCACAGTCAGCCCAGTAAAACCTCTGATATGAGGAGCGGGGGGGGTAATGTGATAGGATTCCGGCAGACACAGTATGATACAGGGCAGGGAGATAGAGGAGAGACAGCTGCTGGGATACAGAGGGGTTATAAATAGAATTTGTAGACCCACACCAATTACCCCTGGCACCTCTCCCTGCCACTCTCATGCCCTTGCTCACTCTCATCCGACACATCTGAGGGTGAAAGGGAATCAGAAACGTGGTCTCCCTCATTAGGTGCAATACTAACTTTTTTACCCTCCCAGTAATTTGGTCCCCAGTGGAGCAAACAGTGGATGACCCCTTTCCATTTCAGGCAGACAGAAAATCCACAATAATGCAATCAAGAGAATGGGAAATGGTCCAGATCTATGGTTCAGAATCTACTAGCAGAAAAGTACAACGCTCCTAAATCAAAGGCCACACAACATTTTGTTTAATATTTGTGCAGGGCAGAGGCCCCCACCAGACGGAAAAAAGTATCTCTACACATGAGTTTCACCATGCTTAGCAGACCACAAGAGGGAGCTATAAGTCTGTAAATGTAAAGAAGGTATTGTCCAGGCATACTACTGACCAAAATTCAAGATTTAGTCTTCAGCAATAAACCTTAAGAAAATTATAGCCACAAGCAGTGTTGCAGGATGCTGATATAAATATGTGTATTTGCACTGAAATTTGAGATTTTTAACATTTCAAACTGAACCACTGACCGCCAAGATAAGCCACATGGGTATGACTTGAATCACCTTTCACAATTATGTTTAGTGTGGCCACGCTCACAAGCCATACCGCTTGCCCAATTAAAACCATGTTTCAAGAAGTGGCTTAAAGTAAAAGATTTAATAAAAATATATTGTCGTAAAACCAGCTGGGCAAAACACCTGTAAGGGTGCCTCGCCTGGAGGTAGGTATTCTCATTGTGTGTGGGTGCCAAGGGGTGTACCACAGACTGGGCCAGGCTGGGTTAATGAAATACAATCTTGGCACGTTCAGATGCTGTTCATAAACTCATTAACTGGTTAATTCATCAAATGACCAGCTCCTAATTACATAGCAACCAGGTGCCTTTTTAGTTCAGGATCAATGAGATCCAAGAAAGCAAAAACAACTACGTATTGTTCATTTGTTGTTGTTTTTTCATTGTTTTTTGTGGGTGCATGTTGTTTGTTCTCCATTTTAATGGTGATGTTTCATGATGTTTACTGTGCAAACAACAAGCCTTGTTTGCAATCATTCGCACCACAAAAACTATCAGGGGTTCTTCCTCATGGCATACTCAGAAGTTTACCATTTTACCATTCTACAAGGACCGCCTAGTATCTATCTGTCCTATCTAGCACAGTCTGCTAATCCCCCGAGTGGGTGAGTGGGACACAGCATGTGGGTTGTTTGTCTACACATGTTTAGTGTAGACTAAAGATTAAGGACTCTATATACCCTAAACACTGCTGACTCTGACCCAGTTAAAACCTGCCCCAACAATATTTTTACATTTCTTGTATTTACTTAACCCTTATTTGTCCGGATTAGTCCCTTTGATACGTATTTTGACAGGAAGACCTAACCAAAAAAGCTGCAAAAAATGCAATTGCAGACAAAAGAACAATAAAGGTAACAAACCACTGCACCGATTCACAATTCTCCAACTCCACCCAAAGACGTCACACCTATCACTTCAAACATATGCCAAACATAGGATTTGGAATCAAATCTCTATCTTTGTTTGTTTCATAGTTATGGCTAAAAAACTGTGGCGGAAATCCCAGATTCAGATCACCACCAAAATTTAATAAACTGCTCTTTGGCCTGAGGCCTCTCTGTCCACCAAAGTCCATGGAGACAGAGAGAGATAGAGAGAGAGAGAGAGAGAGAGCGAGAGAGAGAGAGAGAGAGAGAGAGAGAGAGAGACATTAGTACAATCCTAAAACAAACAACTTAAAACATCAACAACAACATTAAGAGAGAAGCCGACTCCTTAAGATTTATATCTAAAGCGGGCAGATATCATGGAGACCTTCTAGCCCACCTATGTCCATACTTTGGGGACAGTCAGTAGAAATGAATCAGGGGACTTCATACACTGCAGTCCTCTAACCTCTTTATGAAATTCCAGGATGTGAACATGACCCAGATTTGACATAACACCAGCAAATAGGCCCAAAAATCCCAGAACTTCTTACTGAAAGTAGGCCATAAGAACATGCTTTAGGAGCAGCAAAGCTAGACAAAGGTATGGTTCTCATACTGTAATTAGGGGTGAGCAGAAAATAAAAATTGTCTCATTGTCTCAACAGCAGATTAGCACACTTCTAATGGCTATTTCTATCTATTTCTAATGGCTCCATGGTGCCTACACTGGAGTACCACGAACAAAATAACCACGCCACGCCAGAGCAAAGGGTCACCCCCAAAACACACACACAGACACACCCCCAGTGAATGCTCTTAGGCGGTAATGTCACATTTAGGCAGCGTCCCTCTGGCCATGCAGCAGCAATGTAAAACAGAAAGGTGCAACACAAGGTTTATCACATTTCCTTCACATAGTGGGGACCTTTCAACCACCACACACACATACAGGGTCAGAATAGGTGCAGATGGCAGCATGGAGCAATCCACTGGTCTGAATAGATGTGTTGGAGAGGGCCAATGCAGATGTAGGGTACGGAAACAGGCTCAGCTAATCTGAGGGACTGGTTTCATAATCACTACTATATGAGCAGGAATGAATGAAATATGAACACACCATATCTGCATAGGGGACACTGACAAAGGATGAATGCAACAATGATCAATGTTCAACAGAAATATCTCTTGATTATGGATGACAAGCTGAGGGTGTGCCTGTCAAGGGCTGATGTCACGCCCAAGAATGTCAAATATGTCTTCCTTTCTTTATCAAACAGCAACCAAATTAGTCACTTCCTCAATTCAGCTGTCACAATTAAAGCCTGCACTGTCAGGAAACTAGGTGCAGAGTTGTGCATTTTGTCACCGAGAGGCCACTGGATCTGAAACAGGTGACACAGTAGGCTCATATTGTTGGTATCACTGTTGACCCTGGACACTATAACCAGCTAAGTAGAAAAGGTTTCCCTTGTATTATTAAACTTGAGTTCAAATACTTAAAGAATGGAGGAAAGGAGAAAATAACATCTTAAATACAGCCTCTATCATGAACCAAACAGCTTTATCCTTAGAGGCCCCGCCTTTTTCTAATCCAGGCCTGTGCTAATACTTTCTACTAGCATTGCGCCACTGGAAATAGGGATGATGTAATTTAAATGGGCAGCTTGTGGAGGAGATTAAACCATTTGCTAATTTCCTACTGATGAAACCATGTCTGGTCTGCAGAAAGACAGGATATTTACTGATGCAGGGCTATTACATAAAGTATTTGACATCATCAGCTCCAACTTCAACATTAGCTGCCCTGGAGATTCACTGTGACCACCGGCATTCTTTTGTCTTTTGTCTCCAGCACCCAATGTTGATAATTGCAAGCAGGGAAAATTAGCTTTTGAAAACTATGAGCTGGGATTGAAAAATTGTAAAACTAACTTTTTGAGTGTGAAACAAAATTAAAAAAAAAAAATTATTCCAAAAGTAAGAATATTAAACCATAACCACAATTCACCACTGTAACTCACCCAAACAATCAAAGTTACTTATGACTACAGGCTTCCTACCAACCAGGCTTAGTAGAGTGACAAAACTTGAGGATAGTGAACTGCAGTCTGTTAACCACACCCCTCCACGCCCCTGTGATTGACTTCAGCCTGACAGAAACCATGGAAGATGCGAGGCGGGTAGAGCTTGGACACAGAGCGTAATGGGCTCTGTGACTAAAATGACAAGTCTCAAGATGCTCTGAGTCCAGTAGCGGTCTGAGACCCATTGTCTGTGATAGAAAGCTCCCAGACCAAGCAGGAAACACACTGACAATTTTGGAAAGAGAGAGCGGCATAGAGAGTACAACAGAAGAATAGTTGTTCTGGCCTCATGTAGTGTGGACAGTGGCCGCCACCCAATGGACAAAAGGTTCCATGTACTCAGCTGTTGGTCCTTGGCCCAGAATCCATTATATAATCTAATTTGGATGCAGCCTAAAAAAGATAAATGAACTGGACACTTACTAGATATTTGTGAATTGTCTGCTTGTCTGTCTCAAACTTATCTCCCTCTCTATATAAGACTATACAGTCAACCAACACTTGTAAGTTCAATACAAGATCCTCCAAAAGACCAAAATCATGTCCACATGTCTGACAAGTTCAGAATGATCAAAGGGGTCGAAAGACTGTTCTGATATCCAGGCTATCTTTGCTCCAGTGTTGGAGCTTAGACAATTATGAACACAAATTGTAAAGTTTGGATGAGGTTTAATCACCTTACCTTTCTCTCAAGAAGTGATCTAGTAGTGACCTTTTGAATGGCAAATGACAATGTCTCAAATCATATTCAAAAAGTGCCAATGAAAATTACATTGGAGGGAAATTGACTTTTTTTTTCTGAAACTGCAAATGTTAAGGTGAGGGTCTTAGTATGCAGCAAATTCAGAATTGATAAACCATTTGAATGTGATCTTAAAATCATGAAATAATAGAAAAAGAGGGAAACAGAGACAGAGAGACAGAGACAGAAAGATTGTAGGTGTGAAACCAAACCTGAACAGCAGGTTTGTGTTTAATAACAGGCTCCTTGCTCATCCACCATACTCTCACTGCAGTCATGTGATTCTAAATATGTGGCTTATTGCTCTTCCTTTAGTGAGCTATATGTGGTAACTGTGAAAACATCACCGTAGGTACAGTATGATACAGAATTGCATGGGTTAAGCTTACAAGTGACATGGACTCAATGAACTTTTCATTAATTCTCCAATGCATCATGCTGGTAATTGCTATGGCTTCACTACAAAGCAGAATTCTGTTTGGATATTAAGTGATATTAAAAGTTCCCACATGCTCAGGATGTATAGGCATCACAAACAGCATTGGACTGGACTGAACAGATCCAGATCTAGAATCCAGATCTTATTATAACCCCCTATAAATAGTGCTGCTGGTTCTAGGTCAGTCTCACATGAACATTTTATACTTTTTCAAATGGCCTGTCTAACGATGGTGACAAAGTAGGACAGGGGAGTGTGTCCTCTAGGGAAGTGGGTAGTGTGTCTCTGGCTGTGTACACACTCCTTACCCACACACTCCTATGGTTTATAGGACTATGGTTACTCAGGTAAAAGTGGAAGTAGTGGAAGGAGGGATGGATAAAGTCTTATAAAACAGATTAGCACATGTCAAGTGTACACATGCTGTTTTATGGTGCACTCTGCACAACTGTTTCTGACATTTATGATTGAGTGACTTAACATTTTGAACCATTAATCCTCCTTTCACACACACACACAAACACACAAATCCAGGTCCATCCCATGTTGGAGGCAGTTCACACCCAGCCTCCAATGCAGAAACGTCCCATGTCACTACCACTCACATCACACCCGGGACAGACCCACGTCAGCAATTGTGCCTCCTTAATCGTCACTTCTTTATGAGCCTCATAACGTCATCAAAAGCAGATGCATCTGGCCCAGACAGCTCAGTCGGTAGAGCATGAGACTCTTAGTCTCAGGGTCATGGGTTTGATCCCCACGTAGTGTCAACTGTAACTTGGATAAAAGCGTCTGCTAAATGACTGTAATGTAATGTGTTTCCATTCTCTCTTCAACATGGTGGATGACATGACATGACACTCCTGTCTACTCTGTAAACTCATGAAGTCAGTCACCCAATGAAAGCTTCCCAGAACTAGTCACACTGGTATCATTAGCTTCTCAGTTGTCACTGCTGCAATGTCTCCTGCAACTTTGCAAACACCACCTTTGTACAATGCATGCTTATGTCACATTCGCTAAGAAGGCGTGGCCCCACCACACTGAACCTTGACCAAGCAAAGCATATGAGCGAGTCAACTTACTCAAGATCACCCTTCACACTGACAGTCGTCACATGTATTTCCTGGGTCAGTAGTCCAGTATAAAAAGGGTATAAGGTATGTAGCATCACCTCAGAATTTCACCAGGCCCAGAGAATATGCCAGAAGGTGATCTCTTTCAGCGCACTGCCTGGGGCAAAGGACTATACACATATGTATCTATTTACTCTGCATATATGCCTTTATCGATGTTCTAAATTGTGTGTTCAAGCAGCGTGGTATACACTGTGGTGTACATTGTTGTTGATTGAAACTTGAAACTATGAATAAGGCCACTGTACCGCCCAAGGGGTGCTGCAATCCCACCCTTGGTCTCACTCCAAACCCCCCATCCTCCTGGTCACAATTTCAAAAGAAGCAGTCATGACAACTCAACCTTAAAAAAGTCTTTTCGGACATTCATTTTAGTCACCATCTACAGACCAAATATATGTATAGTCTTTAATCCATAGTGTGTTTTACACTGTCCCTTTGAACTGTATGTGAGGTCTTGTTTTCCTTGTACGTGTGTCATCATGTACTCCAAAACTCTTTAAGTGTCAACCCATGTGACAAGAGAAATTCTTGTATAATGTGATTTTGATCCTGATTCTATTACTGATTCCTCTGGTTTCATCCAATCTGTATCTGGAACAGGACACACAATCTAGGGGTGGTGCCTGTCGACAGGAATTGATGTTACTGTTTTAATCATCTCTCTCTAAAATCCTGTTCTCTTAGACCACTGTTTGATCACCTTCCAGACTGAAAATACTCCTTCTGTTTTACCTCTGTTTTACCTAAGACAAAGGTTATCACATCTCAACTGCTGAAACCTGTGGGCAGAAACCTCAGTTCATCATCCATCCATCCATCCATCCGTCCATCCATCCATCTGTCCATCCACCATACAATTTCCTCTCTCAAATTTAACTTGGTGCTCAGGAATACACTTGATGCTTTAGCTCTTTTCAAGAAAAGCAGTGCAGACAAAAGATGCTAGCGCTCTGGTATATGCAGACTACCAGGATACTACAGCAGACCTTCATTGGCTTTCCACCAAGCTTGAAATCTTCCACAAGTTTTGAAAAATAGCCTCTAAGAATTCATCCCCGAGGTTAGGGACTGTCTGTCCTAAAAGGATACAGAAAAACCGGCACATGCACCAATGTAATGCTCTCTTATCTGGTTACCCAAAGCTGCTTCTACACCCCTACAGCTTGTTTGGAGAACTGCTGTTGGCCTGGAAGGTATAATCACATTACTTCCTACTTCCTAAGCTTCCCATCAAATTCAGAATTGATCCTGAAGATTCTGGTATATAAACCATGACCTGGCCTCAACTTTTAAAACCCTGTGTGCCTCATATGAGCAAAACCATGAGAAATCCACCATTCCATACATCAAAGGTAAAGAGATGGTCTTTCTCACTTGAATCAATGTTCAGTTATGTACATAATGAAAGCAGCAGGGCAGTGGGACTCTCACTAACAATGACTAGCAATTACACTAAACAGCAGAGTTGACAAGACTTGACAAGATCTTACTCTGTGTAGCTGTTCTATAATGCATATTTTAACTCTCCCTCCAGCATCACACACATTCACTATGCTCTAATATACTACACAATGTGCCAGAAGCCTATAATCAAAATATCACTATGCTTTATACACCGATCAGCCACAACATTAAAACCACTGACAGATGAAGTGAATAACATCGATTATCTCATTACAATGACACCTGTCAAGGGGTGGGATATATTGGGAAGCAAGTGAACAGTCAGTTCTTGAAGTTGATGTGTTGGAAGCAGGAAAAATGGTCAAGCGTAAGGATCTGAGCGACTTTGACAAGGGCCAAATTGTGATGGCTAGACGACTGGGTCAGAGCATCTCCAAAATGGCAGGTCTTGTGGGGTGTTCCCGGTATGCAGTGGTTAGTACCTACCAAAAGTCAGAACACACAGTGCATCGCAGCTTGCTGCGTATGGGGCTGCGGTCAGAGTGCCCATGCTGACCCCTGTCCATTGCCAAAAGTGCGTGAGTGTCAGAACTGG
>OOFE01030104.1:6798-19760 GCA_900323365.1 Monocentris japonica | reverse complement strand
ATTGCAAGATTGGAAGCTTTTGAACTGAACAAAGAACTGAACTGGGAGGGAAAAACAATCTGCCAAAGTTAGTGAAAGTCAAGGTGTAAAAGATATATCTCCCCAGTAAAAATGACTATAATATTCCTATAATATTCCCATAAGGACTTAGAGTGTCTGTGGTACTCAATAGTGAGATTATCATACTTTATGGTATTTTTTTTATTTCCTATGGTGTCACTATGATATTACTATAATATTCCTATAGGGACTTAAAGTATGTCTGTGGTACTCAATAGTGAGTGTGTAATGACCTTTATCTTTTATGGTATCACTATAATGTATATATTCCTCTAGGATATTACATCTAGTTTACAGTTTTTGGTATTTGTATGGTATTCTAAATGTATTATAACATGTATTATAGAATTACTGTAGTTATTTTTCATTAGGGCTTGTGATGAAATGCTGGTGTGTGGTTGTTTGTTTTTACTAGGGCAGTCATCAAGGAGACTTTGTTCCCTTTAAATGAGAATGGGAAAATCCTACGTCCTCTACTTGCCTTTGAAAAGCTGAGAAGGCTATTCCAGAAGTAATATAGTTTTGGCTTCTTTAATGTCAACTCTGTCTTCTATCAAAGGGATTTATGTGGACTTGTAAAATTGCCATCTGTTTATCTGCAAACAAACCAAGAGTTCTCGTTGAAAACAGTTTACTATTTATCTACTTTGCCAAAGAAATAACTACTCTTTTAGTTTATCATTCAATATCTCTAAAGTCTAGAGGATCCAGTCTGTAAAAGTGTTCAGGTACCCTTTTAAAATACCATCATAATATTATTATTTTTATTATCACTGTCAATCATTTACTTGGAGTAGTTGGCTTTTGGTTTACATGCATCATAAGACAGTCATTGTAGTTTTAGTGCTTATATTTCATTCTCAACTGTAAAGTAACTTATATCAGAGCTACTGCTGGGCAGCACGGTGGTGTAGTGTTCAGAGAGACTGTCCTTCAACCACAGGAGACAGGTTCAAACCCCCACCCTGCTGAAGTGTCCTTGAGCAAGACACTGAATCTCTACCAGCTGCAGGGGTGCTGCTCTGTTGCCGACCCTGACCTTTTTTTCAGACTCCTTGTGGAAAAAGGCAAAGAGAAAAGACAATTTCAAAGATCATCAGCGTATTCCATTCCATTACAGTCTAGTCTTGGCTGCTCTGTCTGGATATCATCGGATGGAGGGTGATATCAAACAGGACAGGGTATGTTATCTTAAGGTGCAGGGCTGAAGAAAATCAAAGCCATCACATCGTCAAGGCAGACATCCTGCTATACTATTGCATCACTGACTGAATATTTCCCATGCTGTCGAGAATTAAATGAAACACTTATATTGGATCAATCTGAGTACTTTCTCCCAAACTTGTTCCAGGAGTTTTATTTGTATTTATAAAAATCAGCTCTTCCCTGGTTGGAATTATTGATCTCTGGCCACCTTCAACTACACATTTCATATGAAACCTGCCAAGTGGAGCTGAGGCTGCTGAAGAAACCTGTTTTATACAGGAGTGTATCCAAGGTCCGCTTAGATGACTTGCGTGGGCTGCAAGTGTCCCCCAGTGTTTTCCCTACCTATTAAATTCCTATGCAGCCCACATACATGTGATCCTGTGGCCGCATGAATAGGACTGCCAAAAATGTGGTGTAAAATATCTTGCATAAGGCTTCTGAATGGGATTTGATTGGCTAAAAGATGACATCATAGAATATAACTGAATTTGTTCTCAAAAGTGTGCTAATGCTAAGAGTCGCTGGAGAACCAGTCGAATCCACAGTGAATCAGATCTTCCACACACTTGCAATTTAGCTTCATTAGGTCAAGCTTTCGGTCGACTATAATGCATGCTCTGATGAAGGTCTTGGTCTAATAAATCTAAATTGAGTGGATCCCACATTTATTCCAGCATCTTTGAACTCTGCATCATTGCACTATTGTTAACAATTTTCATATATTTTTATTTTACATCTGTACATAGCAGTTAAATGTTTATGCTTATGTATAGCTTGTTCAGCTTTGTTGTCCTTGTTTTTGCTGTATGTCTATTCTATGTAAGTACTTGAGACCAATGGAGAAACCGAAGTCAAATTCCTTGTATGTGTACACATACTTGGCGAATAAAGCTGATTCTGATTTTGATTCTGATCTAAGTTTGCAGAAGATCTTATTTACTAAATATGCTAAAAATGAATATGACTAAATATGAGACATTCATCAGAACTCAGAATTCATTTAATTGCTGAGTACAATTTGGTGTAGAGACGTGAAGGGTTTTGTTCCAAAATGAGATACCCAGCATTTGAAAAAAAGTGATACTCCAAAATCAGTCACCAAAATGAGTCACAGGGCAAAATCCAAACACATTTTGAACAGCTTAAAAAGATGGCATGTGACTTAAGTCCTTGGTTTATTAAAGAACACACACAGTTTCCCAACCCCATTCAGCCGCAACCAAGACAGAAGAGTTAGTCCCGCCCCCTGATCTGTGATGTCAGATGCATGTGTACCTGCAGAGAGTGAATTTAGTGGGAGATGGAAAAGGTGGATGCTACAGTAGCTAGGGAGGTTTTCTACTTTTTCTTGTCTTTAACTTACAAAACTACAATAGCAGCTATTACATGAAAGCAAAGCAACACACATTCTTTTCCAATCGCTCTCTCTCTTTCTTCCCACTAAAGCATTCTCACTTTGTTTATTTTATCTCCCTCACTTTTTATATTTTAGATTTTGTTGTTTTTGTTCCATTCTCCTCTGTGTTAAGTTAGGATGTCTGGGTTTCTGTTGCCTAGTTCACCTGTATCTGTTTGTCATCTTGATTTTTCTGTTTGTCATCTTTATCTCTTTTCTTGTTTGTTTTTTATTTCATTTTGTGGGGTGATGTGTTTTCACAAGGCCCTCGGGGGTTCTTTGTGTCATCTGCACAGTTTGCATTTCATCTCTCTTTTCAGTTTTTATCATTTGTTTGGACAAATAAATTTTGCCTAATACCCATACAAACATCACATGAGTGTACAAGTCCCTCACTCTACTCCAGTCTTGCTTCCCTACTGCTGCACTGTTGATGCTCCTCTCGGAGGAATTCTTTGGAAAATTCCAATTGCATTCCCTTTTCATCCTTCAGAACTTGGACTGGTTAAAGTAGTACTAGTAGTGGATTGGGGGTTTGTGTTGGAATCTGCCGAATCACCTGTATCTACGTTTGTCATTAGTTAGTTATTGGCCTATCCTTGGACATTGGACAATGACCTTTGAATTAAGTGGTATTGCCCTTAAAGTTTCCCCCGAATGGATTTAGGGTGAACTTGACAGTCTCAGGACCCTCATTCTCTCTCCACATCCACGCTGCTGGTGTCACCACCACCGAAGCCTTTTACCCACCCAGGACGGAGGTGGTAACATCAGTTCTGCCGGTTCTTCCCGACCACAGAGACCCTCCGCTGCCTTTTGCACTGCACCGCTCACCCCAGGCGCTTCACGATGGGCTCCTCTGTTATAAGCATATCATCAAGTTTGCATGAGCCTGTCTTTGTGGAAAGTAGGTCACGGCCGCCATCTGAGAATTAGGAGGAGAGAATGGCGGTTCGTTCGGATCCTCTGCATGCGGAGATGCCGTGAAAAGTCTCGGCCATGTGACTGGCACAGCTTCTCCCTCACCCCCACCACCCCCATCTCAACCCTCGCATCTGCAGGCAGCCCTCGCACGCCTTAAAGACGCATACTAATGAAGCACCTTCCCCCCCTTAACAATCAAAAGATGCATTGAGGAACCAGGGGTGAAAAAGACAGCCTGAAGGCTCTGCTGTTTCAGCCAGGATTAGAAAAACCCTTTAAAGCCACGCAGCGGCATTCCAGCGGCTTCCTGTTGACATTTAGTTTAGCTTCTGGTTTTATACGGGAGATTACGTGTCAGTTTCAGTGTTGCTAGTTGATCGTGTCAAATTAGGGAGATCAAACTAATTTCTTTCAGCTAGAAAATAAATACAAATAAAAAAATTTAAAAATCCTACTGAAATGTGTCCTCCGTGCATAGTTGCACGATTTCCATTTACTATTTACATGCACGCTCTGTGCGTGATGTGTACACATTCCCTTTCTTTTATAATGCACTGTGTTTTAATGTTTGCTCACTAGTAATAAGCACTGATTAAAGAGGAAGGAACACTGCTCTGTCTACTGCCAAGCACAAGCCAACAGAAACAGTATTAGGGATAATGTGAGATAGCGTAAGCTGTACTGAAACTTTATTACAGCTAATTCTGTTTATACATGGTATCTGTTGGCTTACTGGAGCCACATTGAAGCAGCATTATAGCTAATTCCTTCTGCTGCATGATATTGATGGGTGATTCATAGTGCAAAGCTTTAGTGTGGATGACGGCGGCTTGGAAATGCTCTCTCTGTGTCTGCTCTCTGTGTCTGTCTGTCTCTCTCTCTCTCTCTCCATTCATTTCCTCAGAGATAACCCTCCTCCCAGGTGAGGACATATAGTTGACCTCAACAGTGTCAGTCAGCACCGCCGCCCCCCCACCAGACGTCACCGACACAAAACTCCCTCCCTCCCTCTCTAATGGAGCCCCGATTATTATTCATGTGGGATGTTTTGTGTTTCGTAAAACATCAATCATTATGTATTATCAAGTAGGATGAGTCACCCCTCGTCCTCCATGTCAGCTAAGACTGCCAGAACAGTTTGAACAATGCAGCTCTCTCAGGTCTCGCTAAAGTTCAGCCATGTTCTCCCACACAGCATGCATGTCGATCGATGTTATTCGATGATATCCTCCCTGCCTGGCCGTGGGGCGACGGGGCGACGGGGATGCAGTCCTTTCCCTTGGTTAATAGCATACATTTTTAATTAAGGCCAAGCCGAAGTGGCGCTCGAGAAAGGAATTATTTATTTCTGCTCATATCTCATTCATCTGCTGTTCCTGTTTGTTTGTGATTGATTGTCAAAATCTCTGTTTCAACATGTCCCACTCTGACCTTGACGGGCATTTGTTGCCACTCAGTCGATACGCTCACGTGCCTAATAACAATAATTATAAAGATTATTATTATAAATACTATGATGATTATTATTATTATTATTATTTTTATTACCACAAATGCTTTGACACATGTCTCCTGCTTCAGCCTCTGAACTCTGGGCTGGAATAACCCTTTATTTCACTAATGGGAGAATTATAGATACTGCATGTGTTTTTTATTTATTTATTTTTTATTTGAAAAAGCAAAGCAGCGCATTACCACCCGCCCATTCCCTTTTCATCAGTACAACTACAATGCAGGTGCGATCTGTTTGAGGCCATGTGTATATTGATGCAGGGAGTAAATAAAGTAAGTACAATCCTGGCTATTTGGATCGGACCACCAGCAGGACAGGATAATGTATCACGGCACAAAAAGTACCTTCATATTTTCCTAGCAGGGAGATATACACCGATCAGCCATAACATTAAAACCATTCGGCGGTGGACAGGGGTCAGCATGGGCACTCTGACCAGTCTGCGGCTACGCAGCCCCATACGCAGCAAGCTGCGATGCACTGTGTGTTCTGACACCTTTCTATCATAGCCAGCATTAACTTTTTCAGCAATTTGTGCTACAGTAGCTCTTCTGTGGGATCAGACCAGACGGGCTAGCCTTCACTCCCCACGTGCATCAATGAGCCTTGGGCACCCATGACCCTGTTGTCCTTCCTCGGACCACTTTTGGATGGTAATACCACTGCATACCAGGAACACCCCACAAGACCTGCTGTTTTGGAGATGCTCTGACCCAGTTGTCTAGCCATCACAATTTGACCCTTGTCAAAGTCGCTCAGATCCTTACACTTGCCCATTTTTCCTGCTTCCAACACATCAACTTCAAGAACTGACTGTTCACTTGCTTCTCAATATATCCCACCCCTTGACAGGTGCCATTGTAACGAGATAATCAATGTTATTCACTGATCAGTGTACAACAGCCCAGAGCATCATAGCAGCTTGTTTTTATTGGTTGCCTCAGATGGTTTGATATCTATGTTTGTTCTGATCTGTGGACTATTGGTGTGTATTGTACTACATCTTCAAATTATAGACCTGGCAGGCCATTTAACTCACCGATCATTCTCGGTGAGTCAAGGACTCTCGGCGTACAAGATGCAACATGCAAGAGTTTAGGGCACCAGGAGGGTTTTTTAAGACTCTGATGAACTTTGTGTGGAGGCAGATGACAACATATTAAAAGTAAATGATCCACCGGGACTCAATTCTCCTCCCTATTGGCTCCACAATGGTGGAATGACCTTCCTACTCCAGTCAGAGCAGCAGAGTCACTCCCCATCTTCCTTCATCGGCTGAAAACTCATCTTTTCAAGAAGTACCTCACATCACCCTCTCCCCACTGAATCACCTCCTCCTCTACCCATATCTTCACTCCCCCATTCTCTCTCTTATCTTGAAGTTTAAAAAAAAATCTTTCCTCAGCTCGTATTTCTCTTACTCCCTTCCTAGCTTTTCTACTCTCACATGATTCGAGGGTCGCAGTGCCTCGGCTCTGAACCTTGCACTGCTTGTTATTTGGTGGTTATAACGTTTGTAATCCAGGAAATGAAGTTTATTCTATTGTTGCAGTCATTGTAAGTCACTCTGGAAAACAGCGTTGGCCTAAAATGCAACGTGAAATGGGAGAGTGCAGATGAAGCTGAATGACCAGATTGTTGTAGCCCCTGGTTGTGGCTCCAATGTCCCTGCAGGAATGAAAAGGAAGTTTGTCTGAGTCGTGAGACTAAAGCCTCGCACAAGACCAATATTACCTGAGGATGTGTCGTGATTTGTATTGTAGAGATTTGTCATTTGTTGCAATTTTCTTCTTCAAGGTAATTGCACAATTTCTATCTTTCTGTTGTCCTGAAAAATGGAGGCAGCAGTGGAATCGATGGGGGAAGCTTTTGAGTGCATTTTCATGTTTTGCTCAATCACAGAAAATCTTGGCCTTATACACTGCAGAGGTTGGGTTTTAATTCATTAAAGGGCTCAACAACAACCATGAGTGCATACGAGGGGCCCCAATGGGATTCAAACTAATTTTGTGCTGGGGCAAAATTAGCCTTCATCTGGAAACCTGGTATCTTTGATGGCGACGCCGCTTTGCACGTCAGTCAAGTGCAGTGACTCGCGGCGACAGCAGTCTGCGCTTAACATTGTGAACTATAGAGCCTTCTTATTCCAGAGCAAGCAATCACCTGTCAAGCATCCATAATGTGTTTATTATTCCCGAAGGTGAACTTGTTCCCTACTTACTTATATCGCATTAATGTTATGCAGAATTTCTCTGCTGTATTTGAACTGCACAGACAGAAAAATTAGACTGGGATTTTGTTTTTGTAGGATATTGCAATTGCAATACATCTTTTTCAGTGTGTGAAATTGATTCAAAAACTGCAGCCTCTTCTGATTTGGAAATGGCAGTAATGGCTGGTTTCAGGATCAAACTGACCTGATTTCAGAAGTTATCTGGAAATTATTTGGAAAGAAACGACTATGCTCCCTATGATAATTGCACTTGTTTTCAATAGTCTGATTTGCTTCAGGTTTAAATGCATTGGTTTTGCAGTATGAGGATGTGTTATGACTCAGCTCAACGTATGTTCAGTGTTAAAAAGAGAAGCAACAGCCAACTGCAAGAAGATAAGACGTATCCTCTGGTTACCCTGTCTGGCTGGACACAATAGGAATAAGTTAGGGATGCTCATTTTTGTGTGTGTGTGTGTTAGAGAGAAAGAGAGAGAGAGTAGTTGCAAGAACAAACACAAAAAAAATAGCAAAACAAATCAAATATTCAGCAACCTTGAGCTTCTACTCTCCCCAATTTCCTCCACCTGGAGGTAATTGGTTCACACTGTACAGTTCTCTTGGAATGGTACGTGAGGAATAGATGTCACTGCATTGCACGTCACAAGACAAATTTGGGAGCAAATAAGAACCTCCTATTGCTTTCAAAGACTGCTTTTCCCATAATGCTCCATTTTGTGTCCCTTTCTGGTTGTATATCACTAAATCTGAGAGAGCTGGTGTTTATTGATTTGCACGGACAAATAAAACTGTAAAGATGTAGCTTAATTATAGCGGTAATTGTGCATTGTGTAGTAATCAAAGGACTCCACAGCCGAACACTGACTGTGCCAACTATCTAGTCTGTAGTCCACCTTTCTTTAATATAATCACCTCTCCCTGTGGCAAAATATAAATTAAATCCTTTAAAAAATGTCTTTGATCTCCTTTTGGAGGAGGTGGTACTGCTGTTCTGTCGTGGCGTTTGCCCTCCGCTACGATGTGGCAGGAATGGATAGATATGAAAGTATTTTGCCTCCCAAAACAGGACACCTCCACTCACTGTCAACCACATTAGTCAGTGTCTGTGGTCTCGCAAAAATAACCATCTGTTAATTTGACATCTGGCTACAAACCACCAGAGCCGAATCTAATTGCAGCAGTAAGCCTCACTCCTTTGCTGCAGGTGTAAATTCCTCATGTCAGAGTCCTTCATCAACATGGAAATGCTAATTTATCAGGAGCTCTAATTAACGCTCAGGACTCAGGTGGAGGAGTGTTACACACATAATTCAGTTTAACCTTTTGCTTTGATTTCCCTCAAGCCTGGATTGTGTTATTCATGGGAGAACAACTCTGTTTACGTCTGTAGGTCGTAATATTGGAAAGAAATGTAACATATTGCTGTGCATCGCTTTTCTATTGTAAAAAACAATTGTCTGTGTCAGCTCCACCCTGCTTCACACTCATACAGTTCCACACAATCACACTGCGAGCTACCCAGTACACCCAGAACAGCCCCAGTCTGTTGGCAACTGAACAGCTCCACTGGAGCAGTTCGGGTGAAGTGGCTTGGTCAAAGACACCTCAACAGAAATCACTGAGGCAGGTGAGACGGTTTCTTGTTCAGCCTCACCATCCAGAGTTTCCTGGCCTATCTTGAATTCAAACTGTCGACGTTCTCCAACCGCTGGGCTGCTGTCTGTAATATGCAGCAACTGCATATACATATAGTGAAAACAGCTTTGTCACATCACTGGTTGAAGAGTCCCAAAACCCTCTTCTCAGCATTGCTGTTATCCTTCTGTCCTTCTGCTAGATGACAAATTGAACTGATGTGTTTCTTCACAAGCTGAAAAACACTTCACACCTACCTCTCCTCCCTGGATCACATCCTCTTCCACATCTTCTTCATCTGCTAGCTCTAATTGGTCTTGAGCTAAAATAAAAAATAAAATAAAATAAAAAAAAAATAAAAAGGAAATCAGACTCTCCGGTCTGATTTCCTGTCCTAGCATTTGTTTCCATACATGACCAGTCAATATTTTGTTCCATCTATTGTCTGGGAGCTGTGACCTCTGACCCTTAATCTCCTTACTACTGGTTGCTTCTGATGTTGGTGACCTAGGAATTGAAGCTTATTCTACTGTTGACCTCACTGTAAGTCTCTCTGGATACGAGTTCAACTAAATGTTTAAAACATAACATATAAATGAATTATGGGCTTGACTGCTAGATCGTTCCATCCCAGCGTTCCTACCAGCATGCTGGTGTTGTAGGATTTATACAGTACCCTACCAGCATGCTGGTGTTGTAGGATTTATACAGTACCCTACCAGCATGCTGGTGTTGTAGGATTTACACAGTACCTGCCTGTCGGGCAAGCATTAGGTAGTCAAATTAATTTTGTCCTCAGTTTTCTCCTACATGCTGAGGGGGAAAAAATATATATATTTTAACGAATCAATTATACTCATGAAATTCTCAGGGATGCAAGGATAAGTTGGATGAGCAGTGGGCACTGAACATAAAGAGTTGATGGAAAAATAAGGCCGTTCATCATAAATTCATATATCGTATTTTAGTGTGAATACAATTGCCGGGGCGGTGTGATGTGATGCGTCTATTTTAGTTTTTAGGCATTTAGCTGACGCTCTTATCTTGAGAGACTTACAAATACAATGAGCTTCAATTCCTAGATCACCAACAGTATGAGCAACTAATAGAAAGGAGGTGAAGGGTCAGAGGTCCCAGCACCCAGACAAGGAGATGGAACAAAATATTCCTGTGACCCTAGAAGGATCATGGATGACAGAGAAGGGTGTGGAACAGAAATAAGAGAAATGGAGCTGAGGAGAGCGGTGGAAAGATTTTAAATGTTCTTTTAAACTAGAGGCTGATTTGTTGAGTTGTCAGGTTTCATTGGAGAACAGGGAGTGACTCTGCTGTCCTGACTGAAATTGGGTGCAGTGGCGTGTAACTTAACCCTAACCCAGTAATTAGAGTTGCTTCACCTAATGGGATTGACTGGATAAGGAGGGTAGGAGATTTGATCACCTTTCTAGGTCTTAGACGTCCAGAATTTATGCCAAAATGGGGTTTCCGAATTCAAAAAGGACACAGGAAATTGCAGACTGTACAAAAACAATTATTTTTCAATTGCAGCCAGGAAAAGTGCAACAAAGCTCCTCCTCTTTGCAAGTAAAAGACATTACACAATGTTGTATGATGTCCATCTGCAACCTTTAAGTAAGACGTGATGTTGCTCTCTTGGCCAGGTCGCTCTTGAGAAAGATCTTCTCAATCTCTACTGGACTAACCCGATTAAATAAAGGTGAAATCAATTTTTAAAAAGAATTATTGTACACAGTCTGCGACTTCTGGCATCTGTGCGGGATTGCGGGAACCCCCGACTGATATGAATTCTGGATTGGTGCACCCACGGGCGGCACACACCCATCTGAAACCAGAGCCAACCAGAACACAGATTAACTTGAAGGGTCTCAAAAGTTAACCGCATTTAACAGTGGTAATTTCTCCCTTTCATACTTTCATACCGGCGGTGATAGTGCTGCCTTTGTCACGTAATCTCATAATGGAGATTCTTATCAGATGCTATTAAAGCTAATTACGGTATTTATATCTGCACAATTAGGTACATCCTTGAGACTCACTTTCAGGATTGTGCACCGAGTTCAAGTTTAGTTTTCAAATGAGGACATGGGGAGAACCTGCTGGTGATAGTGCTACCACGACGACTACTACTACTGATACCCGCACTGCTACTGCTACTGCAACTAGTCATTAATAATACACAGAAATAATAACAATAAAGAAAAGAAACTTTAATTATAGATCTAATGTCAGTTTAGATAAATGTTTGTACATGGCTTGTGTTTATGAGTGGAATGTATTTATGAATGATTGACTCCGCCTTCCCCAGACAGTAAGCAGAGACATATTATTCAGAGCACATTTACCTGCTAATTGAGAGGTGCAGTAATTACACTTGGTAGAGTCATCGATCGCGGGCGGGGTCCAAAGGATCTGTCAAGTCTGCCAGGTTTGAAAAGATCACAAAGTTCCTTAAAGGTTAGCTCAACACTTTGGCAGATGTCTGACGCGCGGACACCCTGCCAACACATCACTCCCAGGCCCTCAGTCCAAACCTTCACTCATATTTCAAACCCATTCTGAGTTTTGAAACTTCCACCCTCTCTGCCTACAATGACACCCAGCCTTTAGAGTGCCATTTTTAAAAAGAGGATGAACTCTGAGCTCGGCTCGTCAAATCAATCTAGTCACGCTGGAGGTACGCTGGGGTTCATTACTGGAGGGCTGAGGAGCTCTTCGATCAGCTCTCTAATATCGCTGTGATCCGCTCCTCTTTTCGTACCTAATTGAATTCTCTGGGAGAGATGCCCCTCAGCTGCAGATTTATCATATCCTGAAATTGGAGGAGACTAGCTCCATGAAGGACGTGTGCAGAACATTTAATCCACTCTGCATGCTGTAAGCCTAGCACCGTGGCCTCTGATGGGACTTGAGTTATCCCACTGTGGACCACCGGCCTTCGGAGAGGCGTCTATATGCAGCACTATTGGGGATAAACAGGAGGTGCATGAATCCCAATCCAAATACACTGCCTGTCATGTACAGTAAGTCCACCCTTCACAACAGATGGCATTGTAATCTGTAATCAAAGCCCTTTAAATGCAGCTAAATGCACAATATGTGTCTCTACCCCATTCTCATGTCTAAATATCTCTTTCTCCCTATACCTCTACCGACATTTCCATCTGGTAAAACTCATCTTCCTTTCGTTTCCTTTCCTTTCCTCTCCTCTCCTCTCCTCTCCCATCCATCCATCCATCAGGACTATGGCGCAATACAGGATGTTAAGACTGAGTAACGATAAGTAGGTGAATCATAAAGACGTGGGTCACCAGACGTTGAGGAGGACAAGAATAAGTTTCTCAGTCAGCCGTGACACCAGGCTGCCAAAGGCATTGAGAAGCAGTCAGAAAACAATCAAGTCTGCAGAGGATAATTTGGTGTTGAACGTCATGTTACCATGGGAGACTCCCATCCTCCATGCTAGATATACCATGTCAGAGCAATGCAGGTACTATGCTATACGATATTACTGTATACTATACTATAATAAATAGTGATGCATACTACACTATACTAGTCTTGACTTCCCAGGACTGAAGGCTGGGATTTTTGGACAGGATAGGATGCACATCATCCCAGTAATTACTTGGTTCTCCAGATGGGGTGTCTTTTAAACACATTGCATGTCTCTGTGCTAAAGGTCTCTCAGATTGGCATGCAGTATGGTATTTTTGGCAGAAATCCAGTGCGATGCGATCACTTATTTGATTAAAATTTACGGTGCTCTGCAGGACGGTGGGGCTTTAAGGAGAGTCGAGGTATAACTGCTGACACCATCAGAAAGCCTCGGTAATCTTGTTAAGGTTTTGTTTTGATTGTGAATGAGAATGAGGAGATCAGCCCCGCCGTCGTCCAGCTAGGTTCTCATGGTCAATGGGCCTGAACACTATTAACGCCAACGTGAGATATAACAATTACTGTGATTTGTGCTT
>OOFE01030103.1:0-10743 GCA_900323365.1 Monocentris japonica | reverse complement strand
GTACTTGCCGTATTAACCTCAACCGCCTCTCCCCCTCCCGCCTGCTTTCCCATCCACAGCAGTTTCATTTTCCCCCCTCCCCACCTATAAACTCTGCTCTGTTGCGAGCCGAGCTGGGCTACTGAGCGGTTGGTTGTGGTGCTCCGGAGGGGATGTGGATGTGTCAGGGAGTAAGACAGAGCTCTAATTAGCTGCTTTCTATCTCGGGGGAAGGGAGGGGCTCTAAGATGCCGTCCCTGCTTCCTAATGAGCGCACAGGAGACCACCGAGCCAAACCGTCGCTGGCTGGACCGCCGGTACACAGTGCTGTCTATATTCATACACCTCGCACTGCAACTGTTTGTCTCTAAAGGTCTCACGTCTCTCACTAGCTTTATACCCCTGTTTCATTCTCTCTTTCTCTCTCTCTCCCCTCGGCAGCCTGCTCCCCTGCTCTCCAACAATAACAAGCCACTTTTCCTGAGTTGGGGGGTTCCTTTCTCCCCTGGGGACCTTACACACACACATACTCACACACACTCACACACTGCTCTGATACTGGAGGCAATTACACTACACAGGGCTCTGTTATTGCTCCAGTGTGCCACACAAAGCATTATTACGCAGTCCTCCAATCCAAAGAGTGTATATTAAGCTCTTTGAGAGAAGGTTTTAATCTTAAGCAAAATGTCCACAGAAGATAATTACTTCACTGCCTGAACACACTTGTGGCCGTCGACGGCAGGATGATCTTCTGTTGACTCATGTCAGGGAAGATGTCTGGGGAGAGGAATCGTTCACCCCGCTGTAAAGGAGGAGGCTTGGTGGGCTGTGTTATGTTGGGGTTCGATTAAAGAACGCCCTTCATTAAAAGGTTCCCTCCAGTTACCAATCAGAGCAGTGTCGATCTCTGGGAATTGACTCGCCAAACTTGCAGCTATCTCTCCTGCCCTGTCTCTCTCTCTCTTTCTCCCTCTCTTTTTTCTTTCTCCCCAAGCATCTCTCTCTCTGATTTTCACTGTTTCACTTTGTCTTTCAATCTGGGTCGCTCATGTTCTGTCTCTCTCTCTCTCATCTTCTGTCATCCCCTTCTCTCCCCTTTCCTCCTACCCTTCCTTCCCTTCCTCCCTCGTCCTCCATCCATCTCTACAGTCTCGCTGCGGGCGCAGGTCTGTTTATTGCTGTCTGACTGAAGCTTGTCTGGTGTGGCAAATTAACCGGAGGAAGGAAGTCCCTGCGGTGCCAGGCAGCAGCTCTACTTATGTAACAACAGTCAGTCAGCTCTACAGCTGTTGCCAGAGACAGGGGTCAAGTGGTTATGGAGCTGATGTCAGTTGGGACGGTGGTGGTTAGGGGTGGGAGGTGATTTCAGCTACTACTAAATACTGTGTGTTATGCTTCAAAACGTACTTTCATTGATCAAAAAACATCTAGCATAGCTGGGGAGCTGTATGGGGAAAACATGCCAGTTTTATAACACTGAAGACGTCATAATCAGCTGTAATTTTGTAATGTGTGCAGAAAAGCAACCAGTTTTTCCCAATTCTAGTCCATACACTGTCAACACCCTTCAACCTTTTTATAACTTATAACAGTTTTATTCTGCTAAATTTGAATGTCTCAGAAAATCCTATCTTGTTTCTACAGTTGTAGTGATACAAACCCATACCATACTTACCCAACAATTATAGTAATGCATGGTAATTGCCATGTTTAAACCTAACCATAATTTCATGCAGTCACTCACAGACTTCTGTCAAAAAGAACAAAACCTGCATTATACATCAGTGGGATTTCAGCCATCATTGTGTGCACTCTTGATACCGCACTCTTACTTTTATGCTTTCATCCTTATCATTCTGTCTGTCACTGTCTGACCTTTCTTTTCTATTCAACAGAACATTTTTAAAGGTTTTCAGCAGAAATCCGAGTGCTCACTTTGTACCACCATGCCTTTCACTAACCGCAGACCGCAGGATGCTGAAGCTCCCACTAGAGACTCGCTCGTCCCTCCCTTGTCTTTTACCGACATGTGAGAATCACTCTCTTTCTGTGACAGATACAAAGCGGCTCGGCTGCTGTCTACTGATCTCCATGTCCTTTTGTGTTGACATTGTTTTCTCGTGCCGCGCAAAATGCTACAAAGGTTTTCTGCTTCACACTCTGTTGGCTAATTGCATCAAAGCATTTGGAGAGCGCTGCCTCAGCTCCCATGTTTGTACAAACATCAATAGGAGAGAGCCACCGTACATGGAACCTGTGCCAGATATCATCTATCCTACATGCAGGGACGAAAGAATGCAGAAACCAGAGGAGTGTGACGGTGGCATTTGTTTGTCTCAACAAACACAACCTGACAGTTGAATTTAAAAATTCAACTCCACTCTGCTTCCTTCCCATAATGATATAAGTCTCGCGGAACCAAAGACATAGAGAGATGGAAGTGAAGTAGATTGAGGAATGAGAAAAAGTGGAATAGAGAGTGGTAGAGAGAACGAGATGGAGAGAGAGACCGAGGCAGAGGAAGCCGCTCCACAGTCTGAGCGGTTGGTCAGTCAGTCACAGAGCGAGACGAAGGGAACACCTCCAGACTGGGACAATGGGGCAGATGAGTGTGTTTCTGTGTCGTGTGTGTGTGTGTGTGTGTTTGAAAGCAGTGGGGGCTATGCGAAGAAGCAGGTTTGCTGCAGTGTCTGTTCGTTCAGCCTTGTGACATGATTTATGTGCGGGACACAGAGTGTAAATGTCCTGCCTGTGACCAGCAGAACAAACAACAGACTGAACCTAAAGAGCAACAAAACTCATTTCACTTTCCAACCATGCTTTACTCTCTCTGAGTTCCCTCCACTCTCTTTCCCATTGCTTTCACTCACTTTCTGTCTGTTCCACTGTCGTTTGCTCTTCCTCGGCCCCCCTGTCTATTTATCTCTCTGTCTCTCTCTCTCCCCCCTCACACGATGTGAGTCTCTCTGTGTCTCTCTCTTCCATTCCCTCACTCCCATTTTCCTTGCTTTGACCGTCACCCTGCCGGCCTGCCCGCCATTGTCCTGCTTTCTTTCTCCCACTCTCTCCCCCATATGACACCCAGAAAAATTGAAAAATGCGCAGCCTCAAACCAGGCTAAGTCACTGTCACACCCCTCCATTGTCACAGTCTTAAACAGGATGCATCAGTGCAGTTTGTATTACTTTTCAACACATGTTAAAGTACCATAAAATAGCATAGGGATGGGACATGACGCTGTTAACACGTCACTGTTGGCATGTGAAAACCTTGCAACTCCAAATCTTGGTGATTTTCGTATTTTAGCCTCAGACGAAGGATTCCATGTTGCTCTATGGGTTTAGAAAAGTCGACCACGCTTTTTCAAAACCCATTGGTTAAACTCGTAAATGCATGGTGGTCAAGCTGAAAACGAGACTGTTTTTCTTAGTTCTTGAAAAAAAGTTACACCAAAGATTGGTGCTTCTCTCATTAGTATGGTGCGCAAGGTTTTTGAACAAGCAATCTTCTTGTGTGAAAAAGTAATGCCCTGCCTCGTCAACTTAACCCAATTAAAGGGATGATTAGCTGAATATTTGGCTAACAGTCAGACCTGATCTGGGCCAGCGCTGCCCAATGGAAATCTTTGACTCTTCCCTCCAAGTTGTCATGACAGGTTCTCTTTTACTAAATGCCTTTCCTTCAGGGGTCCGCGGCACATGTGGTGGTGGTGGGGGAGGGGGGTCAATTTCTTTTGTACCAGGGTCTGTCGTGTTGTATTTACGCTAGTGATGCTACTGATTGCTAAAGCACAGTGTGGAATAATTGTGTCACTAATTGATGCCATTTGTTTCCAGCTCCTTTGGTTTCAAAGTAAAATGAAGTATTCTCCTTCCATCACTAAATACAGAGGGTGCATTTTTGAGCAGGTTTTTTTTCTTTTCTGCCAAATGTCTTTAGTTACTTGCTAAGTAAACAAGCATGTAATTTGTGCTAAGCTGCATCCAGAACCATTATCCAGGTTTAGAACCCAGATCACTGCATGAAGGTCCACTGCCTTACCAAGTGAGCTGAAGCGGAAACACAATACAAAGGCTGGACTTTGAATCCCTGTCAGCCAAGCAAACACGCCACTAGACGGCACAGTGCTACAGGTGTCGGCACCCACAGCAATCTAATAACCGAATGTACAAGGGGAATACACTGTGTGCACTGTAAAACCTTAACTACAACACCAAAACTAGCATAATGTAAACATCCTGTGCTTAGGGTGGCTGGGTTCTTGTTGGAATCATTTGCCAACCCCAGGATCCCCAAATGAAGCCCACGTCTCTACCCAGTGAGCTAATGCACCAGCGTGGCTGCCCGAGAAACCTATAGGTGTTGTATATCTGCATCCCATGGCTGTACGTGTGCAGTTGTTTTTTTTGGTGTCATTTTTTCGGATCAACCAACCAACCGACTGACCGACTAACTTATGACTTCTAAATTATGACTTATACCAGCTGCTGGTTGCAGCTAAGAAGAACAGAAAGTGCACACTGTGTTTTCATGGCAGGATGCTAATTCATTAATGTTCCTCAGTTCCTTGCTGCCCTCCAGCAAAGAAAGCTGGGACTAAACTAATGACCAAGTAAGACAGGATGAAGGGGGTGTGAGGAGAGGTGACAGGAGAAGCAGGAAGTAGGAGTAGAGAAGGGAGGAGTAGAGAAATAAAGGACAGAAGAGTAGATTAGAACAGAGAAGAATGTCAGTGTCTATGTGTCCAGGTGTGGAGATGATGGGGAGTGGCAGATTATGTGTAAATTACTGACTGTCGACAGGCTGAATATTTATGAAGCAGACGGAGGCAAGGAGAGAATTCAAAGTTTAGTCGAGATAGGAAGAGATGGACGGAGACAGGGAATTGGAGGGGACAGAGTGTCTCCTCTCCTCCACCCTGATGGATAATGATAGCCCCAAGGAAGAGATTATAGAGCCTAGACACCTTCTTCAATAATGTAAAAGTACCAAGGGGCTTTCGTCAATGTAGGGGGCAGAGAGAGAGAGAGAGAGAGAGAGAGAGAGAGAGAGAGAGCATGAGAAGGAGGAAGAGAGGGAAATGAGAATGAATGAGAGATTGTTAATGAATAGGTTTCCGATGCTGTACAGTAGTGCTTAATCAAGGTGCAATTGTAATGCAACTGAATTCATCACTGTTCTGTTGTTTATAGTGAGTTTATTAGATTAATTTGTTGAAATATCAGCTGTAGGTAGGGACTTTTTTTATTAATAATATTAACAATAACAATGCTGTATAATTTTAGTCATTTCTAACTTATTTAGTCATTTTAACAAAATAATTCAGCATTCAATTGAAATGAAAAATTAAATAATAAATAATAAATGGAAAAATAATTTTAGAAAATAGAACCAAAATAATGTTTGTCTGGGTTGATGTCAGCTAGATTGAGACAGATAAAATGCAGTAAGTGTCTTGACTGTTGGCTCTGTGTAAACAGATGATGTATAGTTGAATTCATTCAATTTGATTGAATTTAAATGCTAATAAAATGAACACATTTGAAATGCTTTGATTTATGAGCACAAATTGCATACATTTAAATTCATTCAACTTAGTTTTTGAGTAAAATTGATAAATGGCAATACTTCAATGCGATTAAATTCAATTTACTAAATGATAATACTTGTATAATGACTGTATAATGAAATACTAATGTAAATCTGATGAAAATGTGTCACACAATTGAAATGTGTAATCCTCACAAAATACACCAAAACATTCTTTTGAATCTATTTCTGTAACCTTAGAATAAAAAAAAAATGATGTGTTTGTTACAAGGTGCAGATGTGATGTGTAGAGTAGATTTGCCTATTGCTGTGGGGCACCCAGACCACAGCGTACACACGCACACACATTTATATATACATGGTGGCATATATAGCAATGTGAAATGAGAGCAAAAAGTTCCCCCTGGCAGGGAAAGCTCCTGGTGTGGGAGAGAAGCATCTGGACAATACTGTCCCAGGGGCCCAAAGCCTGGCAACAACTGCTGTGTCTGAAGGCAGAATACACAGCACAGCATAGCTCCCTGTCCAGAATAACACATCAGTCAGAGAACTGGGGCCAATTCAGATGTCCATCAAGACCAAGAGACCGACACAGATACACTAGGATAGAATTAACGGAGCAGGCTGGGAGATAGACGGAGGTCTACTGTGTGTGTGTGTGTGTGTGTGTGTGTGGGTGTGGGTGTGTCAAAGTCATCTCAGTTTCAACGTGTTTTCAACACATCCCCTCATTATTTGAGAAATAAAACATTTCTAATACTTGCATAAAAAGAAAAAATTCACACCAAAAGTTCACACCAAAAAGTCCTCATTATTCCGGGCGTCAAACTCAAGGAAGCGAACAAGTACAGAAATCATATCATTTCTTATACTCATTCGTGTGGGTAGTTTGGGATAACACACATTTGTGTTGCGTCTCAACACGTTATTTCAATATGTGATGTTTTTAATACATGTTGCGTGAAAAGTAACATAACTGTGTGTTTCTCAGATGTATTGAAAATGATGCACCTCTTTTAAGACTACACTCGTGCATGCATGCATGGGCGTGTGAGGAAGACTGACAGGGAGCGAGGAAGAGAGGCACACAGACAGTAGACAGAGACAGAATCACAGAAAAGACGGATAGATAGAATGAGGACAGCTTGGTGCAGACCAAGAGGAGTGCAGCGGCAGCAGCTGCTGTCCCTGTTTCCTGTTCAGCCTGAGCATGGATACCACCACTGCATGGCAGCAGACCCTGGGGACAATTATCACAGACTACTGCCAAGCTCTTAAAACAAAACCCAATCACCACGCTATAGCATTAATATGCTTTTCTCAGGTGCGTACTCCATTAAGTCTGCCATCTGTACTCACATCTGGAGCAACGCGCACTGTGGATCTAAATCAAGCCTCGGCAAAGCAAAATACATGAAAGAGGCTCTTTTGTTGTCTTCATTTTATTTCTTTGTTTTTGGATGGTCTCTCTTCTCGAACATTTCTCTTTACGGTTCTAGTTTAATGAGAAATTCTGCTTCTCTAATTAAGCCCTGTCCTACTTGTTAAAGTGAAAATCCGCACTTTAATCAAACATGATTAACACGAGACATTTCTATTGTCTTGGATGGTTTTCTCAAGATTCCTGACAATGAACATGTCAGTCCCAGAGCTAGAAACCCAGTCGAGTGTTATTAAAGAAGGTTAGTTGGTGATTATTATGGCGTGCATGACCCCTTGTAGTACTAGTCACCAGATACATAATCTACTACGTTTTCAGCAAATTACCACATCCGCTCTCAATACTGTAGATCAGTGGTATGTGATTCATACATTTCAAATAGACATGATCAGAGATTAGTGTGTTGGTTCTTTTGTTCATTTTGTTCATCTTGAAGTATTGTTCAACTGTTCCATATGAATTACTGTCTTTCTGAAATCCAGCTAAACTGACCAGTTAACATATTGGTCCAAGTTTATTTGGAACACATATTTTCACCAACTTTTGACCTTGTAAATTCAGGGTATTTCAGTCATCTGGACGTCACCATAGTCTAAAGCAGGGGTGGGCAATCATGTGCCATGGAGGGCTGAGAGTCTGCAGGTTTGAATTCCAACCAAAGAATACAGCAGGTGATTTCACTGATTAGCACACCTTCAACCAGAGAGGAAGGACTAATCAGTGAAATCACCTGCTGTATTCTTTGGTTGGAATGAAAACCTGCAGACTCTCGGCCCTCCATATGCCATGGAGGGCCGAGAGCCCCTGGTCTAAAGGAATAGGTTTAGGGAGTTGCTACTGTGTGATCCAAGAGTAGGCTAACAGGTCAGGCCAGGAGAAACTGGTTACTGTTACAGTTAAAAAATGCCAAAATTAGACATACTTGGCTTTTGCTGACAGTGTATTGGAAAAAGAAAACTTTCCAACCATAGAATACCCTGTCGACAGTATATCCCTCAGTCCTTATTACCAAGCGGACTCTTGGCAGATCTGTCAGAGCGCTTGAAGCGTCTTGCTATCTCTGGTAGCGTGTTGAATGTATGTTGATCCAATGCTTTCCCTTTACTGCTCTTCACAGTCTCAGAACTCAGTGCTGGCTATATAATGACCAAATTCACCATATGGGGCAAGTTTTAATCAAACAGTCTTATTAAGAAAAAAAGGCAAATCACATTCATTGTATGTTATGAATACTATTTATGGTCGTGTTTAGTTACTACCGCAAAAGTACTTAACAATAAATGCTTTGGGTTTTTTATGGATTCAATTATTTTACTTCTGTGGGGAGGTCTCTCTGCACCAATGGCAGGGCTATAAAACCATTGGCTGACCCATTAAGACATAATGAGCTATAGAGAAGCCATTTTACACCCTACCTCTACACCTATAAAGTCTCTTCCACAGTTTAATTGAGGTCTCACTTTGATGCACGAGTATGGGACTTATCACGTTTAGGTGTGCTCTGTGCAGGTCTTATCGCACCAAAGATGTGCTAGTTGTTTTTGGGGTATTTTATCGCTCTTCCTCCCGTTTGTAATTAAGCCTTCTGAGGTCCAGTAAACTTTGTGAGACAGCATTGCTGACCACTGATACAGTTTAGAGAACGCACAGATTGAACGATCTAAGAGGACATAGTGCTTCATTTAGAGTATATACTCATAGTTTATGTCTGAAATGAGAGTTTTTTTTATCTTTGGCCATAGAATTGAGTCATGTGGTCCTATATAGATCAATGTGGAGAGTGTGACACTAATTCTGCCAGGGTTAGGGGTTTGATTCCCACTGTGGCCATTCATGCTAAAACAAAATGTATGGGGTATTGGATAAGAGCATCTACCAAATGGCATGTGTTGTTCTATTTTACCTTTAACTAGCTGCAGTGTGACAGAGTGTGCTGTGGTGTGTATTGTGGTAGTGGATGATTAATTAAGCTCCTCGTTCTCCTTCAGGTAATGTTGATGGGATCCTGATGCCTGAAGCTGTAAAAAAGACTCCCCTGTCCTCGCATTTCCACATTCAGCTGGTGGCAATGTGTTCATTTTCTCTGTGCCTGGCATAGAACACCACAGAAACTCTCCTCTGAACACAGCCTTCCTCAGTTTAGCTATTAAGTTGCATCGAAGTCTCAAAAGATTTACCAACACTGCCTCTTGTGTGTCTTGTCAGTACTCATCAAGCGTTGCACAGCAACAGAAGTTGGGGAGCCCAAATTATAAAGTAAATGTCTGCAGACTGGAGGGGTCCATTCTTTGAGATTTTTCTGTTTTTCCTCCTCTGATTTCAGAAGAACTGCACGTTCCCCTCTGGGCCTTGGGTTGGTGACTGATTACGGATTCTGCCTCTCAACAAGCTAAATACCAGTTTGAACAGTGTGCGTGGTTGCATAAATAACCATTTCATTATGCTCTGACAGTGACTCCAGCACAATGTTTTCCTGCATGTTTAGCCTTCGTGGGCGATAGCACTGTCTGTAAGTAATAATCCCAAAGTCCTTTACAAGGTTTGACAAACTGACTGACAGCCAAATGCTCCTTCTGCTAATCAACAAAACATCATAACCACTGAATCAAGAGTGGGTTTTTAATTTGTTATTTCACACCTTTTTATTTTGTTTTGTTTACTGCTCACACGCTATTTATGCTGCTTTTCAGGTTTATTTGATTGAGGTTCATTTTCTGTTACTTATTTGTGACATCCATAATTGTGCTTACTCCCCTCATACATTTCAGTTGTCAATAAAAAGCCACCTTTAATTTCCCCCTTGTTCCCCTAATGCTTCAAGGCACATCAGCAAACCCACCAAAGGAAACAGACTGCATAACAATTGATTTGTTTTCTGTTATTGAAGTGTCAGTACTCCATATAGGAGTTCATGAACGGTCAAGCAGCAATGTTGCCCACTCTACATCTATCAGCAGCGTGAAACCATCTGCCTCATCAGTGTCACTCAGGCACAATCCTTACAGACATTTCCCTACATTTAAGCTCCTTTCACATTCACAGTGACAGGCAGGTGAGACGAACTGACTGATTCAATGTGACCATGGGTGTTGAACAATAAATACCAGCGGATAGAGTTAAACTGCCTGTGGTAGGTATACTGTGGTTGATGAATGAAGTATACGAGTACATATATACAATATATTCATCATCATTTGAGGAGCAAAGTATGGGTGGCACATTATGGGCCACATGATGAACAATGTCCAATGTCTGACAATTTTCATTTTAAAAACTTTTGCAGAACAACCTCTTAATTCCCCTACCAGGAATAGGTTTCGTAATGAGTTCAACAGATTAGAAAACTCATTCTTTGGCCAATTGAAAGTCATAGCCTGCCTTAGAAACCTCTTTGCATTCAGGACCACCATAAGACACAGACAGTAGTACAGACAGTTAGAATTGTATGTAAATATAGGAAAGGAACTTTATTTGTCACATACACATACATGCAGTGAAATGCTTTTTTTGCATACCCCTGACTAGATATACACACACACAACATATTACACCACACACATGCATTTTTCAGGTCAGAGGTCAGAGCGCAGGCGTCAACCAATGAACAGCGCGCCTGGAGCGGTTTGGGGTTAAGTGCCTTGCTCAAGGGCACTTCGGCAGTGTTGGTGGACAGTTATATAAAGAGACAGACAGACAGACAGAACTCTGAGTCTGTTATGCAGTCTACTCTGACAGACAGACAGGTACCTGTATGTGGTCATTTCTGAGGA
>OOFE01030099.1:31669-43139 GCA_900323365.1 Monocentris japonica | reverse complement strand
TTGTATCTTGTGATTCTGTGTACCCTTGTGATCCTTGTTAGTATGACATGGTGAACTGTTGCAATACTCTGTGTGACTGGCATCATGTATGCATTTATGTTATGGGAACTTTATGTTCCCATATGAATTGTGTTTAACTATACTGAAAGGCCTGTCTTATGAGAGACAGAGGAAGTCCTTCACCCATGCTCCTGATCAGAAACACTTTCTCACCCAGAACAGATTGTTCAGACTAAACTGTTAGCATGACCATGTAGATGTTAAGAAACTATCCCCTTTGTCCCTCTTCTTCTTTATAAACTCTGTTCAAATGTTGCCCTGGCAGAGATCTGCATACCCTACCCTGTGTGTGTACATCTCTCCTGAGCGCTCTTTTTGTTAATAAATATACTCAAGTAATTCATGACTCGAAGACTCTTTGTCAGTATCTGAATTTATTCAACATTCAGTCTTTGCTCCTTCATGTCAGGTTCTGCGAACAGCAGAGGAGGAGGTTGAGAAGATGGCAGCCATTGCTGAGCAAGAGAAGCTTAAGAATATTGACATGGAGAAGCAGCTCCTTGCCCTAGGTCTGCCCAGCACCGTCGCCTCTGTCCCTGTCCCCAGCCCATCCCACGACCTGCAGCAGGCCCTGCAGGAGAAAGACAGGTAGGAACACAGGAGATATGAAGAAATAAGATATGGGTATCTGTTCATCTGTTTTTTTGTTGTTCTGTCTGAATATTCATTTTGGCCACATTGTGACAATTCATCAAAATCTGTAAAGAGACTAACGTGTCCTTTGTCTTCTTCTCACCCCAGTATCATCGAGCAGCTCAAGATCTCTTTAAAGAACCAGGAAGCTGTGATCCACCAGAAGAATACCACAGACCAGGAGACCGATGCACCATCAACTGACTATGTTAGACAACTCACTTCTCTGATTGCCAAGAAAGATCAGGAACTCCAGGTATAGCTGCTGTTTATTTTTAAAGAGTTTGAATTTCTATTTATTTTGATGGTAGAAATGTATTGCCTCTCTTCTCATGCCCAGCTGCTAAATAGCTAATAGTAGTGCTGTTTCAGCTTTACTTGTGATGTGCGGAGCAACATGAGATACACATTTACATGCAAGGCTACTGGCTACATTCCAGTCACAACCCAAAGACTGCATTAGTTAGTGGGTTGTTCAGGTTGGATTGACTTTTCAGTTTCCCAAAGGGACAGGCTCAGCTGATCAAACTTCTTTTTACAATTTATAGAACCTAGCCTTGCAACCAATTGAGAGTTAGACTCAATTACAGGCAGCGATATCCATAAGTACTCTTGACTTTGCCAGCATTAGATATGCTGACATGCTAATAAGGGTAGCCATGTTCACTTTTTTGATTGTAACTTTACTTTACCAATTTTTCAGAACTGATACGATCAGAGTACCAATACGAGTACTTCTCAATTAACAGTCATTCATAAGCTGCCCACTATTGGCCTGATATGAAACAATTACAGGAACAAATGCATTTATTTATTTGTGTGATCAAATTATGCACTGACCATTGTATAACAATAGTCAAATGAAAAAGTAATGAAATAGAAAATAGGTTACATACTATATTGCTAGTATTGGGGTTGTTGGGAATGGTGATTCTTTTCGCTTTTGTGCCATCACCAGCGAGCCGCTCTTGTGTGGATTGTTCCAGCATTTGCTGCTTTGCTTGGCTAGTGCTAGCCTGGCTAGTTAGCTGCTGCTGTTTGGCTGTAGTGAAGTCCTCATACTCTTTAGGGTGACATGACTTAAGGTTTTAATTTTTCATATTGGACCCCCACAAGATACCTTGGCTTAGCACAGCTGGCATTTTGCAGTTTTATTATCCTCCTTGTTAACCTCGTAGTATATTAAAGTATCGTAACAGATTCATCTGCCGATCTGAGTACGAGTACCTAGGAGCCGGATTGGTGCCGATCCAATATTTACAGATACTATCGGTGACTCTAAATTCAAGCCAAACCTCACCCGAATCCCTTCCACCCATACTTGTCTAGTTTCCTTCATTTTCTCATGTGAGGAACTTTACAACTGGCAGCAAATAACACAACCGCCAGAACCAGTGCCCTAGTTGTAGGAAACAGAAGGGAGACTTTTCTAATTTTGTTTGACTAAAGCATATTTTCTATCTATGCATCCAAAGCTGGATTGTTAATGTCCTCTGTATTCAGCTCTATGTATTTTTTACAGGCTGAAAGAAATCTTACTTACTTAACTACTTTATATGCATTTATTTGTCGAGGCCAATAGTTTGGCTTTTTTATAAATAGGTTAAATTGTCAGCCAAAAAAGTTTTGTTATCATTATTTTGGTATTGATATTAGTATCAGTGCCAGAAATGTCCAAATGATACCTAGTGCTCCTTCTATAGATGTATGTTTTAATCCTGCAACTTGATAGACAGGCCTCAGATGAAAGTCATGAATTTGTATAGCATGAGTAAATAAAGCCCATGCCTTATAAAAGTGACCTTTGATAATGTCTCTTTTATCCCTAGGCACTAACGGATGAGCTATGTAGAGAGAAGGACAAGCCACAAAGGGACCATCAGGTTGGTTTTGTCTGAATGTTTCCTTTCTCAATCTCTGTGTGTTGTGTTGTAAGGTGATGGATGCACACTGACATTCTTACTGACCACTTAGAACCTGCTTGGCTTTACTCATCCATGTTTTGAGATCTTTTTTTGCCCTCTAGGAGACTCTTTTTGTTATGTCATTCCCTTTTAGTCCTTGACAAGTTATGGCTTTGCCTCAAACCATAAACTTACTCATTCAACTGTCACATTAATGCGGGGGCATTAATGCATCAAGTCATTCAAGCACAAACACTGACAGACAGATACACACAGGCTATGTTCTTTGTTGTGCAACACAAAGCAGGCGCTGTCTGTCTTTCAGAGGATGGTGTATGTCGATCTGTTGACCCTCAGGAAATGTTCTATGGCATGTTTTATGACTTTTTTTTCTCTTCTCAGTATGTCTCTGGTAGAGTTTTATTTTTGTATACTACTTCAACTCTGTGTGGGTTCTGCCTTTGTTATGGTAGACTATACTAAGAGTTGTCTCAGATACTCATCTACAAACCTCTGCCATTTAGTAACAATGGATGGATGTATGATGTGTTTTCATGTTTTTTAGGTGGTTGTGAAATAATGTTGTGCTCTAATTAGGAATTCATGCAGTGCTAAGCTAGCCAGTGTTTTGTCACTACAACTGCAAAAATAGTTTCCTAAGCACCTATTTCATAGAGAGAATTCAAACCTGTTTTAAAGTGGTCATCAAAGCAGTGTCCAAGCTGATTAGGGAAACTTCTTGATTTACAAAGTAGACAAAAGCTGTTAGCTGGGCAGTGTCCATCATTAGGAGCTGGCGTCTGGCCTCAGGTCACAGTGTTAAGACTGGATTACCAAGCTGTCTGGAGACAGTTCCTCTGAGGGTTATTTATGGCCATCTTTCTTGATTGGAAAAAAACTAACTATCAAACCTGTTTAACCTGTCAACTGTCTGTCAGATTGATATTCAATTTGTAGTAAATGATTGAAATACACCGAAGTATGGTTATGTGCTGTGTGTATGCCATATGTTTAAGAGTGAGGAAAAGGGAGAAAGTGCGTCAGGTAGGATTTACCAATGGCCTCTCTAGGACAAAGGTGCAACGGAATGGGTGGCAGCAATGATGGGCAGAAAATACCTACTCTAATCTGAAAGCTGATTTTCACATGTACTGCCGGACAGGATAGACTCTGCTCCATATGACTGACTGGCTGCAGCCAACCCCATCCAGCAGCCCCCTGGAGAGGCACCTGTATGGGGTTGATACTAGTACCTGATAACCTCTATCTGGGCATCCAGGAGGAGGGATACGAGGGAGGTTCTGCAAGGATTATGGGGTCTGGCATCAGCCATAATGCAGATCACTGCAGCTGTCCCAGGGGATTTGATCTGATTAAATGTGTGGGGGAGAGTAGAATAGAGGCGGGAGCAAGGATTATTAAAGGCTTAGGGCTTACAGTGCTCTGTCCTTACCAGGATGAACTCAGTCATTCTTCACTGCGCTTCCTTGCTGACGCAGTGAGAGAAAATGGTAGGTGGCCATTCCATGGCTGGCAGACTGATGACCATGGGGCACTGGACAGTCTATTTGTATGTATGAATGAGAGGCTTTTGTAGTCTTTTTAAGTGGGTGCCATCTCAGGATCTAAGGTGCCATGAGGGACCCATGTCGTGTGTGTGGGGTTCGTCTGGTGGGAAGCCAGTGCCGCTGGATCTTCAGCTTATCAGCAGAGAGGAAGCTGCAAGTCATCCTGTCCCATGTGCTTGGCTGGGAGGTGACTCGTGATGGTCGTGGAGAGTTCCTCTGTGGGAAATGTGTGTTCCAGTTGGAGAAGGTGGTGCACTGTGATGTTGCTATCAGCCGGCTGCAGGATGAACACAATACTCAGGTCCAGAAGCTCCAGGCAGAGAAAGAACACCTGATCCAGTGCGTCGTCCATGTGTACAACAAAAACAACCCAACCTTGAAAAAAGGCAATGAGGAGAGCACCAGTTCCAAGATCCCCTTTAAGTCCTCTGAAGTGGAAAGTCCTGACGAGGAGGCTGTGGGTCTGCTGGCCTCAAATGGACAGCTTCAGCGGGAGTTTGGTGGTGGTCATATGGAGAATCGTATGAGAAGGTGTGTGAGTCTGGATAGGATTGGAGGTAAGGGGGCATTCCCAGGGCGCTCAGGCCTCAGGAGGCCCACACTTGGATCAGGGACAGGGCTAGAAGGCCCTGTGAAGAACGCTGGTCTCCAAGGTGTGCGCCGCCGCTCCCAGAGCATTTACCTTGACCTGGTGTACCGTAAGGGCACACTGCCTAGCCCTGGGTTCAAAGGTCGCTCCACATCCCTGCAGTCCCTCAATCGAGACTTTGCCTCTGACGCCCCTCCAGACACTCTACCCAAACAAAAGCTCAGGGAGCCAAAGGTGTTTGTTTCCAAAGACAGTGTCAATGAAAAACCAGCAGGAAAGATTCAGGCCAGACCCCTGCTATGCAGGTCCTCAGATCAGCCATCTGTAATCTCTGACCTGATCCAGCTCCTGCGCTGCATCTCCAGACGGCAAGTCACTGCCCCTCCAGAGAGCCGCATTCCAGTCCTGAAGAGGTCTAGCACTGGCCACCTCAACCCCAGGGCCAAGCGCAGACACAGAGAGGCAGAATGGAAATCTCTGCATGACCTTACTGAGGAATTTGACGATGAATATACTCCTGTCAGATTGGAGGTAGACCTGTTCAGTCGCCCCAGCTGGGCAAACTACTGTAGGCACCCTAAGGAGCCATGACAGATGACAGCTATGTTGATAACATTAATAAGATGCCGATGTTTCTTTCTTTCTTGTGTTTTCTATGGTTTTGCTGAGAAGCAGAGTGAGTTTAGCCAGTTGGAGTCCCACAATAGGCTGCTGAATGAAGCGCTTACCCAGGTAAAAAGCACTAATGAGAACTTGACAAAAACACTGGAGGATGCCCAAAACCAGAACAAGGTACATGGAGACAAGAATTTTTACTCTTTTTATTGTTTTAAATTCTGTTTAATTTGATTTGGGTATGAGCTCACTAACTTTCTTTTAAAACAGAACCTGTCTGGGAAGTTGGAGGAGAAGGATAATGAGCTCAGTGCTGAGGCAAAAAATTCTCTAAAACGAGACAAAACCATCCAGGGGCTCACTCAGGTCCTCAAAGAAAAGGAAAAAGAGGTGAGGTTAATACAGCATCCATTTATTAATTCATTTCAGGTATTGTTGACATAACAATTTATGCTACAACAACAGGCTGTAATTTGATTTGGCACTGCAATAAATTGCCACTGTAACAAATAATGTTTACTGTGATGAGGCCTCACCATAGTGTTCCCTCACTATTTTGTGTTATGTAATACTCCCACACTAACGGTCTATCTTTCTTGGTGTGTTGCACAGATTTCAGAGCTGTGTCATGAGATTGAGGACCGAGACGAGGCTTTGGCCAAGGCTAGAGAGGCAGCACACAAAGCCCAACTGCAGAAATACCAGGCAAGTCACCTGCACATTTTGTATGATAATCTAACTGTATGCTAATCTCTTTCCTCTGAAAAAATATCTTGACATATCTCCTTCAGGGAGCAGAAGAGCACCAGACTCTTCTGATGGAAAAACAAGCAGAGCTGGCCCAACTCCAAGGGGAACACCACACCAAGGTGCTGGAAGCCCAGAAGCTACAGCGTTCCCTGACCAGGAAGGAGCAGGAGCTGGCTGACTTGCAGCAGGCAAAGGACCAACTGGAGGTGGAACTGGAGGATCTGCAACAGCAGAAGAAGAAAGGAGACAAAGCCCTCAATGTAAGGCAGCTGGAAGCTATCAGTACAGTAGTTGTTTCGATACATGACCAAGTGAATCTTTGCAATAAAATTTTCTTATGTATTAGTAGCTCTAGCAGAAACCCATCACTCATTCTGCAATATCTATCGCCATTAAAATATCAACTTTTTTGTAACAGTATTTGAATTTCTCCCTCAAGGATCTGCACAATCAGCTGAAGAAGCTGAGTGGGGAGATAGGGGACAGAGAGAGTGCTCTGGAGCAGCAGTACCAGGAGCTGCTGGACCAAAACAAAAGAAAACTGCAGGTTCAGGAGGTCACCATCCAGCGCCTCACCTCCAGCCTGGCTGATAAAGAGCAGCAGCTGCAGGTGACACAACTACACATTAAAATGTAACATACAAGTGGATTCTAATTTCTAATCTGAGTTCTAACCTACTATACTAGGTAAAGCACTAAAAGATAGAGGTTGTCCATTTGCGCGTAAATGTTTTGTTTTTGTTTTGTTTTTTTCAAAGGAGAGTGGACCATCCACTCACCTTCAGTATTTTTTTAATTCATTCACACTGTTGGAGAGCCGAGAGGTAGACACAGCAGAGAAACTACTGGTGGGATTCAGTCGTAGGCCAGCAGGGGAAACATAACATTCATCATTAACCACTCCACTATGTCTGGGGCAAGTTTTTTTTTTTTTTTATATTGTTTTTCTGTGTTCCTCAGGAGTACATGAACATGGTCAGAGACTTTGAGCAGAGCAGAAGCCCAGGAGGAAGTGATATCATGCTTTCCAAGCTGCGAGAACGACTGAAAGAGAAAGAGAAGGCGCTGGAGGTGTGTTTTCCTCTTGCTGCTGTGTCATCTTCTCCCATAAGGACTACTGTGTTTTGATATTGACCTTCTTTTTCTCCCATAGCAAGTATTGGATGAGAAGTTTGCTGCCATTGAGGAGAAGGACAATGAGATACACCAGCTGCAGCTATCTCTAAGGGAGAAGGAAAGAGACCTGGAGAGACTCAACAACCTTCTCTCTCACAATGAGGAAACCATTAATGTGAGAAGAAATTGTTATTTGTTTACCTTAAACCTATCCTTGGTAAAGCAGAGACACGGACACCAGAAATCTGTCTTGTCCAGTAATGGGCTTCTCAGAATGTTCAACTTCTTTCAGTTGAATCTGTCTGCAAATTACTTGGTTATTTCTGTCTCTCTGTCCAGAATTTTGATAGCCTGATCAAGGAGAAGGATGTGGAGCTGCAGCACCTTGCCAACACATTGAAGAACCTGCAGAGAGCCAAGCAGGATGTGGAGGATAACCTGAACAGATCCCTGAGGGAGAAGGATTCCATCATCAGCCAGCTACAGCTCTCCCTTCAGGGCAAGACTAAGGATATGGAGGTTAGATGATAAGTAGATCAGTCACACACACCCTCTACTGTATCATCAGCCACACACACTATACTTTTCTGTCATTCTGATCTAGGCCTCTACCATGTACAAAATACTTTATTCTTAGATATTTCTTGATAAGTGAAGTTTTCCCTTTGTTTCTAGGAAATGGCCGGAGCAATGCTGAGCCAGTCACAGACCCAGGCCCGTGACCTGGCTGAACAAATGGGCCAGAGGTTAAAGGTGACTGAGGCTATGTTGGCTGAGGCTGTGAAGGCCAGGGAGAGGCTAGTCGCTGACAATGAGAGTGCTGTGGACGGACTGTTGGCCACCATTAGCAGCAAGGACCAACTCCTCAAGGTCAACATTTAATTCTGGAATCCCTTTTCCTACACATCACTCACTGGCTTACTCACCGCAACTAAGATGTGATGAGATTTTAATGGTCCCCGTGGGGAAATTGGGTCGTTGAGGTAACAAATAGTGACAGGATACAGCCAAAAAAAAAAAAAAAAGGATATAAAAGAATAGAGCAAATGGGGTTATTTAAACTTAATGCAACTGACAATTAAAACCCTACAATGTATTAAGTAGAAACATGGAAGAAGAAACATGAAGCTGTATTGATTACAGCATGTATGCAGGGTATGCAAAATAACAGCAGTAGAAAATACTATGGAAAAAATGAACAAAGGCTATGCAAAATATGAAAATGTACCAAACAAATGAAATATGTCAAGTATGAAAATGAATGGAAAAATTAAAAGATATATGCAATATACAGTATAACACATGAGAAAAATATGAGGAAAGGAAACATTTTTACAAAACTTTTTTCTTTTTTTTTCTTTTTTTTTTTTTACATACTCAGTCTCACATTACTTTCATCCGCTCTTTTGTCTCCCTAGGAGTCGGCAGAGCGCTACAACCGCATGTTGTCTGAGTGCACTCAGGAGATCCAGGAATTGAGGAAGCAGCTGTGTGACAGACAGCAGCAGCTTACCACCGCTGAGAAGCACAGCTCCATGGCAGCCCAGGAGGGTTATCTAGAGACTGCTGAGCTCAGAGCCCTGCTGGCGGAAAAGGACAGTCTAATCAACGTAAGTTCCTCTGGGATGCAATACAGTCACTCCAATGGAAAGTATGTTGGACTGACAAGCATAACAAGACAGGGTAGCAAAATTCCAAAGGGATTATAACAAATGCTTTCCTTTCCTCTCTTCCAACTTCAAATGACATGGAGGCCTATTTTACTTTGATTTTACTTTGACAGTTGCTTGGACAAAATTTGTGGCATTGAATTAGTTGAATATGTCTGTATGTGCTAATTTGTTAACTTTGTTGTAATGTTGCAGAAGCTTCTGGAGCGTGGTCAGGAGAGAGACCAGTTCCTGGCTGAGCTGAGGCAGAAGGAGGAGCCAAATCCTGTATTGGAGCTCAGACATACCATCCAGATCCTGCAGGAGAGGCTGGATGAAAGGGAAGGTGAGGCATCAAGGTCTGAGGCCCTCAATATTTATAAAAAGTGATAGTACCTGTCTGTTCTAAATTTGATTCTACTTTGTGGACTCTGAAGTTGAGCTGTCCAGGAGGAATAATGAAGATAACGTGGAAAATGTTCAACTCACTAAGAAAACAGTCATCATCCTGAAGAAGGAGCTAGCACAGAAAAATGAGGAGCTGAGCCAAGCACTGAAGAGGGAGAATGAATTGAAGGTCAGCAAATAATAAGCATTTATTCTCATGTCCATAATTTGGAGACTGTGGTGACATGTTTTTTTGCTCCCACATTATTTTCTTGATTTCTTGATTTCTTAATTTTCAGATTTCACTGGCGGAGCTGCAGTCAGTCTTAACTGAGCTGGATGGACGCAATACAGATCAGGCCGCTAATATAAAGTCCCTGACCACTACTCTGGAGACCAAGGATGAGATTATCAATGTAAGGACATATTCATTTGAACTTGGTGACCTCTGTTTGACAGTCATTGTAAGGACTAATTTTTCATGTCTTTTTAGCAGGTCTTCCACCAGCGTCTTGGTCAGAGAGGGGACAATCAGACCGGTCATACCCAAGACCAGACCTCTGTGGCTGAGGTGGAGAGGTCACTCCCTGGCCTCCCTCAAAGAGAGAGAACTATTATTGGTGGAGACAGCCAGCAAGAAGTACACTAAAAACCTTTCTAACCGTTCTGCTGAATGAAACATCAGGAAAGAACACTTATACTCTGACATTAGTGGCCAATGCTGTCTCCTCTCTCATTTCTCCACAGGCTTTGCCCAACCTGGCAGCCTTGCAGGAGGAGCATGAGGCCCTGAACAGAGCCCTGAGGGCCGAGCAGCAGCTATACTCCAGCCTGGTCAGGACTGTTAAGGAGCAGGACAGGTAGGGAGGTGATAGGATTTATAGTTGTAGCTATGGATTATTGAAAATGAAAAGATTATTATGTTTAGGCAAATGTATTTGATGAAATTGATAAGGAATGTAGGTTGAGAAGAAGAGTAAATAGGCCTCACTGTGTGTGTGTGTGTGTGTGTGTGTGTGTGTGTGTGTGTGTGTCCGCTGCAGTGCACAACGTCTCCATGCCCTGCAGCTCGAGCTGACAGCAGTGCAGCTCCTCAGACAGCAGCTAGAGGAAGGCATCAAAACCAACGAAGAGTTAAGGGATGACTTGGAGAGAGAGATACACAGAACCCAACTCAGAGAAGGTGCAGTACAAACACACTGGGATGTAGAGGGTAATGGGAACTGAAGGGAGGTATTCATCACCTTTAAATTGGTAGAAGAGTCAATAAACTATAGCTCAGAAGGAAGTATATCCATAGTGCCTAGGACCAGTACTAAAAGGGAACACACACACACACACACACCTGTATCCATTGTCCAATGTGTCTGCAACAATGTCTCCTGTTGACAAGGCTATATCCCCTCTTCATCAGTCACTTTATTCAGCATGCACACCTGGTTCTTCCCCTCCTCATCTTTGTTTGTGCTGTTTCTGTTCATTGTTCTTTACATCATCACCTGTTCATCTGCATGTATCAGTCCATACCAAAGTTGCTCTTCTTTCATTGTCACTCATTGTAAATTCAATTTCACATCTACAAAATCTGTTTCCCATTTTATCTGTCCTTTATAAAAAAAATGAATAAAGGATGCTGTCTGTCTGTCTTTCTGTCTCACTTTCAACTTGCTGTCTGCTTGTTTTGACTGTCCACTAAAAGATTTGGTTCTTTGTTGATTGCATAGCTTCCCTAACACCCCTATGGCTATTAATCCAACTCATCTAACCATCTGTCACATGAATTAGATTTAATCACGCAAGTATGTCATTATATAACGACAAGAAAAATATTAAAGGTTCCTCCACTATGTTCTGAATAAAGAAGCTGCAGAAACAGCATTCATAGAGTAGCTCTCCTGAAATAGATCACTTTGAACTCAATTTGAGTTCAGATACACAACACACGCTGATTTCACATAGAAAATAGCCCTTTCCCTCAGTCATTTTCATTAAAGGGCATGCCAAGTTCATAATCATGACTTCATATAGTTGATGCACTATATTCATATAACATCATCACTGCTTCAGAACCAAAGGCACACAAGAATAGATAATAGTAGTCTGATATCAGACCATAGCACGTTTGAGACTGATTGGAAGAGGCAGTGTGTGCACATGTAGCTGTGTAAGCCAAATCATCAGCTGTGAGCCTGCACCTGG
>OOFE01030099.1:6367-27257 GCA_900323365.1 Monocentris japonica | reverse complement strand
CACTCCCCTGCAGACTCCGACTCCCCCAGGTCACCCCAGCACAGCACTTCTCCTGGTTCCACCCTCAGATATACCCACTCCAGTGGCAGTCCAGTGGGATCTGACAAGAGCCCCGAAGCCAGACAGACACTGGAACAGACAGAGGCAAACTCTGTTCTCTTCACACAGTTGGAGCTCCTCCACCAGGAGTGCCAGGAGAAGGAGTCCCTGATCAACAAGCTAGAGGAGCAGCTTGCTGATTGGGAGGAGCTCCAGACACAGCTACAGGAGAAGGACCGGCTTAATCACCAGTATATGGAGGCATTACAGGCTGCAGAATCCACCGTTGCTTATCTGACTGCCTGCAATCTGGACAGCCAGGGTGGGCTTGGGTCACAGGTCAGTTTGGGGTCAGGTTCTTGCTCTGTGGCCTCAGATGCTGCCCTCCAGAGTAGATGCATGGATCTCCAGAAGGCCCTACAGGAGAAGGAGAATCTCAACAGCCAACTCATTGAGTTTTTGAACATGGCTGAGAAAGCTATCTCCTCTCTCAGTGCCTCTTCATATTCTTCTGACACCCCAGAAAACCATGCAGATATCAATGAGATGTGTTTGAGGTTAGAGACTGCCCTACAGCATATTAATGCATCTTTAGATGGAAAGAGCCCAGGGCTCTTGGGAGGTCCCAGGGACTGTAACACTGAGCTGCAGCGTCATGCAGACTCCTTGCAGGAGGCACTGTGGGAGCAGAATAGGCTCAATGCAGAGCTGCAGGAAAAACTCAGGGCTGCAGAAGCTATTGCTGCAGAACATAGCCACAACAATGCTGACGCTCGCCAGCATGGTAACTGCAGCAGACAGACAGCAGGAGAGTCACTGAAAAAAGAGGAGTCAAAAGGACATCATAGGAAAATGGGAAGTTCTGGTAATATCAGTTTAAGTCATAAGATGATGACCAAGTGTCTCTCTGACTGCCTTGGTGCAGCAGAGTCTGCTATCGCCTCTCTGACAGCACACTGTACCAATACTAGCGCCTCCACCTCTGGTAGATCAACTCAGAACAGCTCTGACCTACAGCAGCATTTAGACAGGCTTCAGAGAGTCCTACAAGAGAGAGAGGAACTGGGAGGTCAGACAGAACCCACCCAGCAGACTACCAAAGCCTCCAGCAATCAGTCCACTGCTTTGGCTGGAACCAAGGGACGATTTCACCAGGAACTCCATCACAACCTCTGTCTCCTCCACAAGGCCATCAGTGATCAATCCCAGAGGATTTCTGAACTCCAGGCTTCCCTACAGGAGGAGATGGGGCCCAGAGAGGAGAGTGAGGTCCAAGGGAGAGTGCAAGATGCCAAGGGATTACCACAGAGTGTTCAGGCCCAACTGGAGACTCTCCAGAAGGCACTGAGGGAGAAGAAGAGAGCCTGTAAGAGCCTGGAGGACAAACTAGCCACTGCACAATCTCTTATCACCCTGCAGAACTCATCCAAGAAACTGCCCCATGAAACTGCACAGAAAGGTAATGTAGCACTTGTTAATGTGTTTGCATCAGTGCTTCGGCATGTGTGAATGTGTTGCGCATGATAGCTAGTCAATTTTCATCTAATAATTTTGTAGTAAAAGCTGGAATTAAGTAATTATGATCCTTGCAATTGATGGCATGAAAGCAAATTCTAAATGGCTCTGTGTGTACTGTGAAACCCCTTTGTCATGTTATTTATCAATGTTGGACACAAGCCAGATGGACATGCAACCAGTGACATCATGAAAGAGGGAGAGAGAGAGAAGATACTATATGTGTTAAAAGTATTTCTTCCTAACCCTACATCTATTGCATCCAGCACCGACTCTGGAGCAGGATGACAAGAGCGTACAAGTGGATTTGCAGGACCTGGGTTACGAAACCAGTGGCAAGAGTGAGAACGATAGGGAAGAGAGCAGTAGCACAGGTAGATTGCTTCTGGACAGACATTTCATGTCTGTCTGCTGAGTGGACACTAATCTCAATTGTGGATAGAGCCTCTCTGTCTGTCTGCATGAGGAATGACCAAAGGCTGTAACACTATCTTCAGTACTGTTTGCTGTTTGGATCTCATAACCGCAGTCTCTCTTCTGGTTTAACCTGGGAATTCCTGGCGCTGCTGACAAATTTGAACGGGCTGTCATTCTTTTTCATTGACTGTTTCTTGCATGTTTCCACTCCCCTTTTCACCTGTATTCCTTGTCTTTATTCCACACCTTTTTAGTTTTGAAGAAGATATGTTTCTTTTCCCTATTTGACCGTTGTGTCATTTGTGTTCCCAAATCTAGAGGTTAGTGTACAGCCTGGTGGCAGCGTGTCTAGCCTGCCCTCCCTGTTGAAACAGGAGCAGGCCACCTTCTCCTCTACTGACAACCTGGACTCAACCTCCAGCACCCCCTACCCCAGCTCTCCTGCCCTCAGCTCACCTAAGGTAAACACATCAGCCCTGCTTCATGTTCAACCAAATGACAAGTCAATATGCTATCATTCAACAAGAATTTGCTGCTTTGAAAAAGTGCAATCCAAAATATCAGACACTGATATTAGCATTTTGCTAACCTTCTCCTGTCTATTGCCAGGTGAGTCTGAAAAGCCCACAGGCCTATGGGGACTACGGTGTGTCTGAGGATCCACTTCAGCTCCAGGCACAAGTCAGAGAGCTGAAGGTCCAGCTGGAGAGTCACACCAAACTCATCCTCCAAATGCAAAGCCTCCTGCGCAGGAACTCTCTCTCCAGCGACCTAGTTACCAGCACCTCTGACTCCTCAGTGGTCAGGGACCAAGAAGGGATACGGAGGGAGGGCCACACCCAAGAGAGGAGCTACAGAAGTGGGGCGCTAAGAGAGAAACTGGAGGGGGCGAACCAGGTGATGAAAGATCAGATCAGTCACCTGAATTTGGAGCTGGAGAGAGAGAGGACTTTGAACAGGAGCGTGAGTGAACAGCTGCAGCAGGCCCAACAACGCAGCCGCTCTGCCTCACCTGCTAGGTCAGCACTGAAAATTGTGAAAATCAATTCTATCCTCTTTGCTCTTGCTATCCTCCTTGGTGTTTTTACTTCTGGCCCTCATTCTGTCTTCTCCACAGACTGGACTCCCTGGTGCAGTCCCAGGCCAGGGAGCTGTCACAGTTGAGGCAGCAGATCAAGGAGAGCCGTGGGCTTGGAGCCCTGCAGCGTCAGCAGTTGGAAGAGCTGAGCAGTGCCTTCAGGGAGCTGCTGCAGGCTAGCGATGTGGACTACTACAGGGGGGAGGTCTTCAAAGAGCAGCTGGACAAGAGCCTGAGTATCCTGGAGAGCCTGGAGGGACACCTGGACAAAGGTAGCTGTCTTGGTGGTAGAAGTGCACCAATAGTATCTGTATCAGTGTGCCGATACGGCGCCCAAGTACTCGCACTCGGATTGACATAACGTGGGACATGAAGCTGTCCTGATAATGATACTTTAATGAACACTTTACCGGCGGGAGTGAGGGAGAAGATGAAAGACATGACGTCACGTCAAAATATTTCCAGCACAGCTACAATGGAGTTTTATAGCAGAAACATTTTCGGCCAGAGACACCAACAGTTGCCTCAATAGACATGTTTTTTTTTTTTCTTGACTGGAAAAACCTGCTCTCTTGCCATTTCTATCAGTTTCGATATGATGTTGCATCTAGCATTTGGCTTTACAAGTGGAGAGAGCAATAAGTCCAGGCACGTTCTCTGGGGGTTATCAAAAGTCATTCTGTGAAATGTAGGAAAGTAGACAAGGCAAGTTGCAGGAAAGTGAATACAACAAAAAACTAAATTACTAAACTTCATCACAAAATAACCCCTTGAATGCATTGAACATCACAGATGAATGGTATATAACAGTGTAAGAGTATGTGAGGGTGGAATTTCCTTTAACCACACAGACACAATTAATGATTTGATATCACTTCCGTCATGATACAGAGCTGTGCCAAAATGCAGACATCATCAGCCCATGAAAAATCATTTCACATGCCAATACAAATACAGTATGCTGTAGACCTCTCACCACTGACTGATTTTGAGTTTGATTTTGCAGAACATAAATAACACACGTTCCCCATAGTTAGTGAAGCTTAAGGCATGTAATGACTTTTGAAAAGCAGCTGTGTCAGTCACATGAAAACAAAGCTGCATTTATCTATCATATAGACATTGAGGACTTCTTAGTGTTTAATAGGTACAGACATGAAAGTGAGCAGTAGCTGCTAGCACAGAGGGGGGTGAAAACAAAAGAGCAGCCAGTTGTAATTGATTTTGAGAGACAGTTCCTTCACAGTCTCTTTTTTTTTGTCTCCTAGGAGATGCTCATCTGGATAATGAGGATGGGGCAGCCCTGGAGCTGGCTCAAAGGTACGTCTCTACCTCTTGTACTACATTGTTGCTTGGCTCTGTTTTATAGTAAATATGTTTATTAGAGGTGCACCAATAGTTTCTGTAGTATCGGGAATCAACGCAAATACACTTCCCAAGTACCCTTACTGGGTTGCCAAATAAGCTGTCCTAATACTGATACTTTAATGACACGCACGCTTTGGTGCAGTATTGAACTTTTCTGGCAGGAGAAGAAACATCTGATGTGAAAAAGCTGAAATGCTGCTAAGTTCATAGGCATAGCAGAGGAAAGTAGCCTTGCCTGTTTTATTGGGCATAATCTACCTTACTGTTCTTCATCTGTTAACGTCTCCAGAGTAAGTTGTTTTTAAAGGTCTGTCAATAAGCTCTGTTTAACCAGTGGAGAAAAAAAAGAGAAGTTATGTCCTCTAGCTTATGTGATAGAGCTCTTTTCTATTTGAGGTTATACCAAGGTCAGTGCATAATTTGATCAAATCAATAAATAAATGCAGTTGATGCACTTCGGCCTGTAATTAGGCCAATAGTAGGCAGCATGAAAGACCGTAAATGGAATAGTGCTTGGATTGGTGCTCATATCATCATCATATCATCTCAGTGCTCATATTGGATGATCTACTGAAAGTACTCTATACTTTAAAAAAAATATTGCACCTCTAAAGCTTGGATGCTATGTACAATCCCCTTTTGTCCCTTTTGAAATGGCTTAAAGAAAAATGTCCACCATGGCTGATCAGTACCATTTTTGCGATGGCTCCAGTTGTGAAAATGTTCATAATGTATTGCTTGGATCATTTTGGAGACATCCATCATCACTTCACTTTAAATGTGTTAACCACCAAATAATATTTTCACATTTCATTATGAAATATATGAAATTCAGAGTAACAGGAAAACGTTTTTGTTGCCACATTTATGTAACATTCACACTGCGATACATGTTTTGTTCTGATCACATTGGAGAACCAGGCAGATAGATTTCCCGTAAAAGATGATTACAAAAGGTTGAGGAAGTGTCCGAGAGAGTCTCAAATTTCTGTTTACATTTTGTATAGTGACATACGTTATTGTATATTGTTACTGGTGTGGAGAAGTCTTGAGGAGCTCCAGCAGGAATTGCAGTACCTGTTCTCCCATAAGGGGAGCATCAGTGATCTTCCCGACAGCCCGGCTAGAATCCAGCAGGAACTAGATTCTCTGCGTCTGGAGCTAGAGGGCGAGAGAGAGCTGCTGCAACAGCACCTCAACTTCCTCGTGCAACAAAACCTCAACCTGGCTGAATGCACCAGGGAGCAGTTGGACCTGTGAGTGACATCTGGCCAGGCTTGATCCAAGAGGACAGCATGTTGTTTGCTGTGAACTCTTCTCTCATATTTTCTAAACTGGGTGTTTCTGCTTGAAGGTTGCAAACCCTCTAGTTACCAACACACTGACCATCACTTAACCTTCAGTTGTTGTTTTTCCTGAGTGCATCAAGCTTTCCAACTGTGTGCTTATTTTCCCTATTTCATATTGTGTTTTACAAGACTCTTAGAGATGAAGTGATAGATAGCTCAATCTCCCACATCACCCAACAGCTAATATTTATCCAGGTATTCATGTCAAAATCTCCCCTCCTTGCCAGATTGTCTAAAGAGCTGCAGGAGAAGAACCGTCTCATCCAGAGCCTGCAGAGCCAGCTCAGAGGCCAGAGCCCCAGCAGCTACCACAGCTCCCACAGCTCCCGCTCGGATCTGTATCACTTAGATGCGGCTACCGCCTCATGCCACAACAGCCTAACCACACACGGTGGCAACCTAGCTGCTCACGGTAAGCATCTAGATTGGAGCAAAGTCAACAATTTTGTCAAATAATCTACAGATACAACAATTTAATAATAATGGCATTTACCCAAATTGTCTGTGAATGGGTGTGAAAGCCAAGTCCAATTATAGTATCACAGATGGGCTCAGCCAGGTATAGTGTGTACTTGACTGTTTGGTTATTTTAGGCAACACTGGGATTAACTCAGTTCTCTCCATTAAAAATGGATATTTTTCCCCTTTCCCTGCCCTTGTGGCATGGCACTGAGATCCCCTGAATCCCTGTCCTTGGGCCTGGGCAGTCTAAGTAGCTAGTAATGGCACTTATTTTCCACTCAGATCTATTCTATTGCAGTCAGGCGTCCCACAGGACAAAGAGGGCTCGCCAAGGGCAGAACAGGTGTCCAGTTTCAGTCCACCTCCACTTAAAGTTGCATTATTCAGTGGCACCTATCCGGTTTAATCTTCAAATTGTGTTTCCCTCAGAGAGGAGACAGTGAAGGCTATTACAGAGACGTGTGGATATGTGAGACCTCCCACAGAGAGTGCTACAGACCTAAACTCTCATTTCCCTTAGTGCTAGAGACATAGACAGTGCATGGAGGCTATGTTGCACTCACTTGTGAATCTCCTAACAGTGCAAAAGCTCAGATAGTTATGCAGCTAGTTGTGTTCGCATGGAGGCTAGGCTATACCAATGGAAGACATTCTGATCTACCAAGGCTAACTACCCTTTATAAAGCAGGACCTAGTGTAAGGTTATGGATATAGTGAACAAAGAGGGGAAACGGGATTGTCTCACACAAAGAAGATGGAAAGGGGCACTGAAGAAGGCCATTAAAGATAAACGCATGGGCATGGTGAATATCTGTTGCTGACATGTTATGACATTTTGTGTCTTAACTTGCTATAACCACTGTTGTGTCCCTGTACATATATAGGTCAGAGAGATACCACTGATGGGACAGGAATAGCTCTGGAGGCTGCCGTCCAGCAGCAGGTCCCTCCTGTAGGAGGAGCCGAGGCTGAAGGTGCTTCTGCTCATAAGGGCAATGCCAGCAGGCTGCAAGGCCTGCAGAGGCAGAATGGGCGACTGCAGGAGCAGCTGAGGAGTAGCGAGGAGCTTAACACTACCCTGCGCAGTGAGCTGGATCTGCATCGCTCCATTATGGCCCAGACCAGCACCCACCATGAGGGATATGATCAAAGCCAGGACTGGGATGTGTCAGGGCCTCAGAAGGAAGCCCATAAAGGAGAGGGACACCCAGCCTCACTGCAGGATACTACTGGACAGCCTCGCACTCTGAATCCAGGTAAATATGGCTGTTGGGGTTAAGTAGGTTGATTGACATGTTAGTTTTATATTTGTTCCTAGGGCACACAAGTACATTCACAGACTTCCCAGCTCTGTATTTTGGCATCCAAGTACGCTGGTTCTCAATCCCAGCCTCAGGACCCACAGCCCTGCTGGTTTTCATTCCAGCCATCTAGTCAAAGACTGATTTACACCTGGGATGCCAGGTGAATGCAATTAACTATCTTGACGGATAGAAAAACAGCAGTACTCTGGGTCTCGAGGGTCAGGTTTGAAAACCAATGCTCTATAATAAGCCAAAAGAGACCTGTCAGGGTTTTTTTAAACCTCATGCAGAGGCATGAAGCTGGGATGATTGACAATTGCGTAATGTAATTTTCCATCGCAGTGCTGGCTGGTTTTCCTCCAGTAGGGGTTTGATCTGCTGTGCCAAGGTAAAGGTGGGGGTGATGAACTCAGATTAGGTATTGACTACTGAAAGAAAACATAACAAGGTTTGATGCTTTAAGTCATAGCCTGTGATGATGCTGACTTCCTAACAACACGAATGCACTCATTAGCTATATTAAACTTCCTTGTATGGCAGATATCTAATTTTAGCTCTATAGTAGTAAATATGTGGGGTTTGTTTGGAGTGTGGGGATGACAGGCTAGACCTGTCAATTCATGTGCAAGGCTTACTTATTCCTGCAGGCCACCAGCAATAGTCAGAGTTGCTGAGTAGCCTATAATATCAGACTGATAAAGCAGAAGGAAGAAAGCGCTCCTGCACGAAACCGAATGGAGGGTTATTGCTTAGAAGAGCTGCAACTATCACCTTGTGAAAGTGAAGTGAAACTGACAAACTTAAATCGTATATGTCGGTCGTTTGTTGGAAGGGGGATACCAGGGTATCCGTCGGTACTTAAGAAGTATGTAAAAGTCTTAAATTATCTAAATTTAAGGCCTGAAAAATTATTTAAAATGTCATTAAAACAGTTAGTAGAGGTCTTATTTTTTTCTACGTGTAATGACAGGTTTCTTTGCACTTAATTCCCCTAATACAATGAATGTACAGGAATTTGTCTTGTTGACATCGGTGCATTAGATTGACATCAGGTTAATACAGAACAGGGTTAGTACAACACATGAAACATACACGTTGAGGCCTTTATTTGATCAATAGATCAAATAAAAGCTCTATTTAGTGTAAAGAGAAAAAAAGTCTGGAATAATGTTGGCGGAAAATACAAAAACAAGTAGCCTTATCTGAAAAAAATATTGATTGGAGCTAAAAGGGCATTGTTTTACCCTGGATGTGAAATTTGCAACTGTGAGTACAATAATATGTACGCAACTACATAACTCTGACAAAATGTTGATTAGCAAATAATAATCCAGGTTATCAGCTATCCAGAACAGCATCAAATTCACATTGAACCAGAGCTACTTTATCCCAAAAGAGGTGTTAAGAGTTGTAGTTTGTCTCGACCAAAAACATTACATGCTTGAAAAGCTTCTCCGTTGGCTCACAGCACCATGTTTGGCCCCTGATTGGAGATAGAAAGCCATATTGGTCCAGGCTGGAACCAATGCTATCTAGCAGTGCTTGAATCTCTTTAAAGGACTCCTGCCATATTGAATGTCCAAAATGATTTAGCGCTCGGTATGACGTCAAAAACCTCAAGGGATATTATTTTAACACATTTAAAACATTTAAAACGATCAATGTTCCATTGATCATGTGGCTGTTAGTTTGTGTTTTTATTTGTTAAAGTATTTGTTAATTTTATTTTATACGTTCAACTTTTCAGATACAGGCACACAGTCAGAATTTTGATGTCAGTAATCTCCAAATACGTCATTTATCCAAGATGGTACTGTATGTGTTAGGTATTTTTGCAGTGGGCACTACACATTGGTCTGCATTCACTATGCCTTGTTGTTTATAAGGCAATCCTGTACATCGTGCTTTGTGTGTTCATGGTGTAGCAACATTGTGTGGATTTGTCGTTTGAATAATTCCATACAGTATCAATATGTGACTTAGCCGTCTGTGTGTTTGTCTGTCAGATCTGCTAGCAGAGCATCTACAGGAGATCCGAGCATTGCGGCAACGCCTGGAGGAGAGCATCCGCACCAACGACTGTCTCAGAGAACAGCTAGAGAAGAGACTGGCTGAGGTGGAGAAAGACCCGGGTACAAAAATGAAACTTCTCGCTGTTTTGAAATGAAATCTCCAGTCAGATTGGTAATTATTGCGCTTATGCTCTCATTTGGTGACTGATAGTGTGTATTTGTGCCTGTGTTCAGCAGCTACCAACATCTTCATCCACGGCAGGGAGGAGCAGGGTCAGCTGGCCAATGAGGTGCGCTTCCTGTGGGGACAGAACCAGGCCCTGAAGGAGCAGCTCAACCTGGGATCCAGAGGTAACACACACACACACACACACACACAATAGTCTGGAACACATACACACTTTTATGGTCACTAGGCCAATAGGAAAACAGAGGCAATATTTTGAGGTAATCAAGACAGTAATGAATCAGTAGTTATCACCAACCATATTTATCCATGATATTATTGTTCTTCATAGACAACTAAACTATTACAATTTTTAAAAAAAAAAACACTGGTCCTCAAACATCTTTATTCCCTCCAGACAAGCAGAAGGAGAATGAGAAACTACGGGAGACGCTGGCCAGGCGGACGGCCAAGCTGGAGCAGAGCAGGAAGGAATGTGAAGCTCTGCGGCAGGACAACGGCCATCTGCAGGAGAGGCTGGAGCGCAGCAGCCAGGAGAATACACAGCTGCAGGACTCACTGCACTACAGCAGGGAGGAGCTGCACAGGTACACACACACACAAACACACACACAGAGGCCAGATCATGGCATCACTACCAACAAGCTGTTTTGTACCGCACACTCTCAAACAATGTCCCCTCAAAATACACACATACTATCATTACAGCAGTCTCCCCATGCAACTTGACACTACACAGGGCAACCAATTAGCCTTCAAAACAGCCATTACCATCCCCATTATTCTATACTATTACTACTACTCAGTAACATGAGAGTATATCATTTGGGGACTCATTCCATCCATGAGCACACGCATGCACACACCAATGATGTTGCATCCTTTTCTGGTGACCCCTGGGTCCTAGTGGCACAACTGAGTGAGGCTGACACTTGACACCTGGAGTCTAGTTCACTGCCATATCACTTTTGCTCTCCCTTTCCTGCCCTTGTCGCTGTGTTTGTGTGTACTATACATGCATTTTGCGTGTAAGGGTTAGATGCTTATGTGTGAAATGTGTGTGTGTGTGTGTGTGTGTGTTTCCAGGTTGCAGTGTGAGGTTAAGCTCCAGAGGCAGCAGCTGTCTGACTCCCAGCATCTTCTCCAATCACTGCGTGTGGAGCTGCAAGTCTACGAAAAGATCAAGACTGGAGCTCACAAGCACACAGGTACTGCAAGGGATATGTTGTGTCTTTTAAAAAGAACCTGTTGAAGTTTTAATGTGTTTATTAGCTGATAGTTGATGTTGGACATTGCTTTTATTTCCTGCACTAGACCTGGAGTGTGTGAGTGTGTCAACCCACAGCTTGTGGTTACATAGTTGTAACTATAGTTACAATAGTTACAACATATTGCTACTGGGTTGTCTTTGCCACAGGAATGGGGGTTTGGAGATTCTTTAGAAACCACATGCAATTAAAAGATGCACACAATATTTTGTTCAAAATTTCCTTTCCTATTTTTCCCTTTCCTGAAAAGACACTTGGTGGGCAGAGTTAAAAAATGCAGAGAAATCTCTTATTCTTACGCAACAACGATGAGCTCACTTTCCCCTCGTCTTCGTTGCACCTCTGAGCAGAATCCAGTGAGGTGTCCCAGGAGCCTGTCCACGTCTCTGGCTCGGGCTCAGTGGACCTGGGGGAGCTGCTGTCAGAGATCAGACACCTGAGGCTGCAGCTGGAGAGAAGCATCCAAACCAACACGGCGCTCAGACAGAGACTGGAGGAGCAGCTATTGAGAGGGTCTAACCGCTCCGACACCATCAACATCAACTACCTGCTCACCACTTCAGGTAAACACAAGGCACAGCTCCAGATGAACTGTCGATCACACAGACACACACCCATTAGAGCACTAGAGCCTGCCTGGTCACGTCAGTGTTGGTTTCACCTTTGTTGTAGATGAGGGAGGCAGGTCCCCTGGTCATGAGGGCTGTGATCCCCTCCATCACTCCTCTCATTCCCACAATGAATACACCAGTGTCGTCCATGGTAAGGATAATCTCTCCTTGTTGGAGTTGGCATGACGTCTGATTGTAGGGGGAGATACAAGGCCATACAGTGCATTTTGGAGTGATTGAATTCAGAGTAACTGAGCATCCATATATCTGTCCAGAAGCGAAGCGCCGTGCTGAGTTGGAGGTGGACGATGTGTCCCAGTACAGCGGCAGCTCTGGTGACAGTGTGTCTGGCGCTCCCTCCCGCCTAGTGCCAGGTCACCGGCTCTGGGCCAATCGCAATGGCCGCCATGTTTTGGGCCTGATTGAGGACTACAATGCCCTGCGCAAGCAAATCTCTGAGGGCCGTAAGCTCACGAGCAGCATGGACACACACCTGCAGGAGTGTCTGCACACGTTCAAACAGCAAGGCTCTGACAACAGGGTAAAGGTATACTAGATTAGATTTTCTTTGTTGTAAATATGCAGTTTTAGTTTTATTTCTTTCAGGTTTTGTGTTGTTTTTCCTACTTTTTAACCATGACTTCCTGCTTTTTGTGGTATCCTGATTGTCTATAAAGATGGGAATACTAAATGTGACGCTTGCAAATAAGGTTTTAATGGTATTTCATTAAAAAGTTGAACTTGGTTTATTATTTCTCTAGCAGTTCAGCAACGTTAGATACAAAAAGATAATATTGTCATCACAGTTGCTCGTGTGTCTAACTAGGTGATGGAACAGCAGCATCTGAAGAGCTTGTCCAGCAGCGTGAACACCATGCAGCAGGTCCTGGAGGAGGCTGGTCGGCTGCTCAAACTGGTGTGGAGAGTCTCCCTGCCAACCGGCACCACAGCGGGGGATGGCGGCAACAACCAGCAGGTAGACATACATGAGCACACATACATACAGTATACAAGTAAGCATTTATGGATCACGGTTAATCCTCTCTCTTATCCTCCATATCAGGATGAGCTGCTGAAAAATGAGGTAGCCAGGCTGAAGAGCAGGCTCACCCAACAGGAGAGGATGCTGAGTGGCGCTGTTAAACGCTTACGCACCACCAACCAGCTCAAAGAGGGAATGGAAAGGGTCATCATTGATCAGCGTACGCTTTATTACATTATATTAACTTGGTACCCTTAAATGCCAATATGCAAACAAAGATATGACTTAATATTGTGTTTTCTGTGCTTTTTCAATGTAGTGTCACTAACTCATGGCGTGTTGAAGAAAGCCAGGGGGCATTTAGAGGTAAGTGTGAAGTAGCAGCCACCCCACAGTTGAGATGACAATCAGTAATTAATGTTATCAGTGGCCAATGCTCTTTGAATGAATCACCTTTTTTCTCTCATTCTCCATTCATGTGAAATAACCATAGACAAATTACTATACCCTCTTTGGCCTGAAAGGCCCGTCTGGCGGACCAGACGAAGGTTAGTGTGGTTGAAGTGCAGGGTTTGAGAGTGATCTGATGCATGAGATTGTTCATGAGGTTCTGTAGCTTTAGTCTTGTTTGTTGCATGAAGCAGACACCACAACGTGAGCCCCAAACACCCGCTTTGAGTTTTCAATGGTCAAATTGTGTTTGGGTTACTGTCCCTACAAACGTGTGCATTTATGAAGCATGATAGCCATTTCAAATTGACCGAGGCATCTTTTCTGAAAAAGATGTTCGATGCAAGCTTGGAAATTATATTTTCTCCCCAGAATGATCTGACATTATGCTGCATGTCTTAGACCAAAGATAAAAAGCAACTGTGCTAGCCTGCCCCTGGTGTGTTGATGGTACAGTATGTTGTAACTTTGCTTCCACAGGAGGTTCCGGTCAATGGCCAGTAGGTGACTCTACAGGCCCTCAGCCTGAGGGACCAAGTAGTCCTGTCCCTGTTCCCAGACGGGTTGCTGGCAGGCACTCTGAATCGTCAGAGGATCACAACAGTGACTCTTCTCTCCACTGCAGCTACTAGATCTGCCAGGCCAACACCCCACACTGCCTTTATAATGTAGCTACCTAACACACCTGTCATCCAGTTAGGCCTTATCCTGCCCTGCTGTAAAACTGTCTCTCTGCTTACTCTTCACATATGAAAGACTTTGGCAAATTGCACATGGTTTATAATAGAATTATTTTGGGTATTGAAGGTGTACAAGGTTCTTTTTTCATATAAAGCCTTTTATAAATATTAATTCCCAGTTTATTTTTCCTTTTTATATGAGAATTATTTTACATGAAAATTGTATTAGCTTTTGTCTTTCACCTTTGGTTTTACCTGTCAACTTAGTTATTTGTAAGATGGTTCAGGGCTACCGTGTGTACTGAGAATTATGTAAAAATGCAGTAAAACAAGTTGTGTATAGATGGTGTTCCTCATTTATGAAGCACTCATTAATTTCATCAAGCACAAGGGACAGTTATTACATTGAGGAAATGGGGCACAATGAGGTGTTTTACAAAAGTCCCTTTATTAGCCTATAAATGTTCTAAGTACAAATCTTGGCAGCTTCTTTCTAAGGTATACACAGAAGCACAAGTAAGAAAACGCCAAACTCCACACAAAATGTTTAATTTCAAAAAGAAAGATAACCCAAGTAGAAAATGGCAAGCATAGGGCACCTATGTAAACTTTTCTACTATCCTAAGCCATTATTATAGATGAATAGATATTTGAAAACGCTTTAAGATGATTAAACACAATGTGTTCATTTGTTAGGAGCACTTAATAGATGTGTTGTCAAAGTGACCTATAAAACTAGGCCTTGGAAAGATGGACCACAGTCAAAGGCTGATGTTAAATAGCACCAAGATTCTCTTCCAGAGGCAATTCTATACAAATAGACAAATATTTAAGAGAAGGTCAACTTCCTTGTAACGCTGGGCCCCGACAGCTTCTAGTTGGCTTATTGTACGATGGTAAAAAAAATGGTTGTGGTCATGTCATCCAATTATAACAGCAGTTTTGGCAAAATGAGACACTTAACTTACAATGTCCTTACAAAAGAAATCCACAATGTTGGATCCTTCAAAAAGTGAATAATGGATTCCATGAACTTAAAAAAATAAAGCTGGAGATCTGTGTCTGGAAATCCACATTTATCTCTGCACAAGTCTGACAAAGGCCTGGACAAGCTGGATGAACGGCTCCTGACCTTCATGGCTTCCCTTGGAGCCTGGCGTGGGTGGTTTGGTCTGGGTGGAAGGGAGGATACCACTGGCCGGAGATGAAGGAGACCCCCTGCGGAAGTGGCGGGACAGACTAGACAGAAGAGTGCTCTAGTGGTGAGGAAGTAGCAAAGAGAACAACAGATCAGAAATTCCATAAAATACGCTGAAGGTATATTAAAAGCATAAAGACTTTAAAAGTGTTACTGTATTACAAGGAAGAAAACCAGGGTAGGCTGGTCCTGAGAGAGACAGGACGTCTCACCAGTTCAGAGCTGAGCTCCTGTTTGAGCCTCTGCTTGTCTCTAGGGAGGATGGAGGGATCCTTCAGACACCGAACAGCCTGGGAGATCAGCACGTAGAAACAGTTCTCCATGGTGAACATCAACAAAGACCTGTAGAGAGAAGTTATTTCTTAAACCTCTATGGTTGCTGGATAAGTTAAAGGAAACTTCCACCCTCGGATACTCTCACTGTCATATCATCAATCTGTGATGCTAACTGTAATAACAGTTATTTTGTGATCAAGTTTTGTAATTTACCTTTTTATTGTACCCACTTTCTCTCAACCTGCCTCGTCTACTTCAGTTAGTGATTTCCTACATTTCCCAGAATGCCTTTTGACAACCCCCAGAGGACTTGCCTAGACTTGATGTAGGTTGAGATAGCAATAACGATACTGATCACGATAATGATAGTAAGAGCAAGAGTGAAGTTTCCGATCGAGAGTAAGTGAGTCTTACTCAAAACATGTCTTGTCACTGCGCTGCATTGAGGGCTATTGAGGCTGCTGTTGGGAGAGAAATCGATAGGTCTTCTATAATGGATTTCTTCCTGTATGGTTGTTGAATGTCTTAAGAAACCCTTGCTCTTTAATTCGGAGTAACTGACACCAAATCCTGATTTGATTTATTAGATTGTTGAAATTTTTTCTCCTATTAAACTCCATTGTTGCTGTGCTGGAAATATCTTGACGTCACATCATCTACATTTGGCTCGCTATCCATGGGAATATGACAAATACACCACCAAACAACAAAATGGAACAAGTAATGCAAGGTACACTGCCAATAGGTGCTTCTTAAAAACTATGGATATATCAACATTCATGTCGGGACACCTTGGTTAAACAAATAATACGGGAAGGAAGGGTGCCTCAATTTACTTACTTCAGTGCTTGAATCTCCTCTGATGACGCTAGTGAGGCTATACTCAAGGACGCTGGCTCTTTCTTCTTCTCCATCTACACGTGGAAATGGCACAGAAATAGTCAGGAATGTTAGGAGCTAAAAATAAGAGGCACTTGAGGAGCTGGGTGCTCAAATCTAATCAGATAATCTACTCTATAAGTACGACGTTGCTATCATGTTATTGAGTTACTACACAGACACCACCGTGACGACATAATGTCCCATATAACATGTACCATGGAGGCAAGACATAATAATGAAGTATGTTTAAAACACTGAACACCTACCTCACTTAACATGCTGAGGGCCACATTGATGGTGGCCAGCAGGGTCCCAAAGGAAGGAGCAACATCGGGGTCAAAGGCTGGCGTTGTGAAGCTAAGGACAAACAGGGTCCTGTATTCTGCCAAGTCCATACACTGATACGGAGGTAGAGAGACCGGTCAGCATCACATAGTCTACCACACTTTTATTTTTTGCATTTTCACTGCACTGAATAAGCAGTCTGACCTGGTCCAGGAGTATCTGGCAGCAGTCTGGGGTGAAGTGCTGCAGAGTGGCCAGGGTTTTACTGAGGATCTTCAGAAGACTGCACTGTACAGCCAGCAGGGCCTTCTGCTCAGCCTCCTCTCTCTCCCCGCCACCCGCTGCCTCTTTAGAGGGGTTCTGGGGGGGCCGATGGGTCCTGGGGAGTGGACCGGGGGGCAACGCCTCGCCGTTTTTTGCCTAAGAAAATGACATAAAAACAGATACATGTAACTTTTAATGATCAGTAGTTACAAACATCGTTGAAGTCTCACTTTTTACTGTGTTCAGGAAAGAATTTTTTTGGTTTGCAGCACCCAGGAAAAGCTTGTCACAGAAGGTACTAGTAATGGTCGGGCAACTACTTGCTTAAAAAGACATGGGTTGACGCTAATACTGCACAAGTTTAATGAACAGGAAGGCGGCTACAGTCCTGATTCTTTATAAATGGTGTAGTATGTCGAAGATGCACTCATTGTAGGTTGCTCAGCATAACAGTGCCTGGTAATGTCAAAGCCTAAGAGGTACATTTCCTGGTTTCTGACCTGGAGGTAGTGATGGAGCATCTTCTTGCTGTGAAGGAGATATGTACACGTCTGACACAGATAGCACAGGTTTACCTGCACAGAGAAGAAGGGGAAAAAGCCCTCATGAAACTGTGACTGCATGTATCAAACATCGCATTTTAACTGTATTGTAATTGCACCAATTGAGTTGCATTATCTGACTGATGCAGCTTTCCTCTGGACTTACCTGTACGTCTCGGAGCAGCTTGGGCAGGTGAAACTGCCACTCCTTACAGAAGCTAGAGAGCTGCAGCAGGAAGCCCACAGTGTGGTCCGCCTCGTCCAGACATGCCAGGCTCTGCACTGTTCGCACTGCATTCAGACACTAAGCAGGCGAGAAGGACAGACCAAACAATATTTAGATCCTCAAGAAGAAAGAAGAATAATAACTGATTCAGACATACATGTGCTATTTATCTCTGACGCATAGCACAAACATGGAAACCACCACATACATATCTGTAGATAGGTTTGCAACAATAACTGCATTACCAACATACCCCAGTTTTTGGAGGTTTACCGCAGGTTTGGGAACCTTACTGGCATTACTGCAATAGCAGCCATTTAATCCTTTGGAGCTATCAATGTCACTATCATGACTGGTTCTAGTATTTTGCTCTCTTGCGGGCAGATGAATAGCTTTCCACAGAACAAAGCTTGAGGCAAGAACTGTAATTCATGCCATGTTCATTTCCACAACCATACAGATCATTTCATTTGGAAAACTTGATTCCAATGTCAGATTAGGTTAAAGATTATACAGTGTCAGTGTACAGGCTTAAAACATAGCAAGCCGTTGCAATAAAAAAAAAAAAAAAAAAAAAAAACAGTTGCAGTTTCAAGGGAAACAAACTGCTTTTTTTTGCAGACATTATGTTCACATGACCTCTGGTCACCTCTGCAACATGGAAAATTCCAAACCATTACAGCCCTACCTGTAGTATGCGTTCTTGATGTACTCCAACAAAGTCTAGGGCTTCATTGATGAAGTTGTAGCGCAGTGTCTTGAGCAGACTCTCCATTAGGGACATGCAGAGGCGGTACACCCCTGGCCAGCAGGGGGAGTCCTGGGACTTACGGGAGAAACCCTGCACAAGGACATGCTATAATATTAATAATAGTATTATTATTATTATTATTATTATTATTATTATTATTATGTCATATTCATTCATAATGTCTAAAGTTGTGTATGACAAATTATGATTATATACTGCCATATAACAGGGTATATTACATGCAACGCACATATGAACTGTTCCAGATCAACTTCAGTTATTTCTACTACCTGTGATACTCCATTTGAAGAAACTTCATAGACACTGAGAAGAGGGAGACAGATAGTCTGGATTACTCCGGCCCCGGCAACAGCTGCTGCCCCCTGTAGGACAAATGGAGACATGGTCAACATTTGACATCTTACATTGACCTGAAGGATGGATTTAAGTGCATTTGATTAAGTATGGTTGAAGGTAGAGGTGTGTTTGTGTGTTCACCTGAGGTGTGCGGGCCAGTGTGAGCAGCAGGTGCAGTGCAGCCTCGGTGAAGTACAGGTTGTGTTTGGAGCGCAAACTGAGCTCTACAGCGCTGAGAACAGAGGGGAGGACTGGAACCTTCCTCATCACAACAACCCAGTGCTCACCATCCTCATCAGCACGGCACAGCTCCTTGGCTAGGTGGAGGGCCAGCACACAGACCTGACAAAGGGGGCGAAAAGAAAAATGAGTGGAATAAAGCTTAAGCTGCATTCACGTAGATAGTGCTGGCCAGGGTCACTGCCGTTCTCCTATTGAAAACCATAAACATCCACTTTGCTTGCAGTAAGTGCTGTCTAACACATCTGCAGAGGGAATGTGGCAACAAAAGTTGATTTTTCCAACAGTTGTCAAAACATGGCAGGCAGAGGAGGAGACATGTACATTGAGACATTTTGCCAGACTATTTTGAGTCTAGGAGAAAAATATGTAATGAAAAAGTATGTTTAACTGGGCTTTTCCAAATCCCTACTTGGCTTCCTATTCATTTACAGGGAAGCATTATACATTTACCCAAAACAACCCATTAGATATATGGAAAGAAAATATTAAAAATGAACAGTTATGCAATGCTATTTAACAGATTAGTTTTATTGAATCAATGCACTTCAAACTCCTCGTGTTCATCAAAATGACCGTGGCAATGAGAAAACTGCCAACCAGTATGGCTTTTCTTATAGCATTACTATAAATCCCTGATATTTTGTGCCACATTGCATCTACCAACACACTATGGGGGTGAACTGGTAAGGACTCCATCTTTCCCTGCCTGGCTCACCCCATCTCTCTGGTCCTTTTGAAGGCTGCGGGGAGTGTCTGTCTCCATGCTGTCCTTGTCTTCCAGCATGTCTCCCAACTGGCTCATGTGGCGAGTGCTGTCAATCAGGGCCAGGGCCTCATCCTTCAACGTCTCACACACAGATAGCAGTAGCTGGGGAAGCTGGGAAATCTCCCCACCTGGTGAACAAAGAAATTCAGAAGGCATTTATACAAGTATACATACAGTTGTGAGAAAACATTTGTGAACCCTTTTGAGTTACCTGCATTCCTGTATAAATGGCTCCTGAAATATGATCTGATCTTCATCTAAGTCATTAAACAACAGCAAATAATACACACAAATTTTTACTTTTACATGTCTTTATAGAGCATATTGTTCAAATAGTAACAGCTTAGATTGGAAAAAGTATGTGAACCATGACTATTAGTAGCTGGTGGAACCTCCTTTAGTAGCAATAACCTGAACCAAACGTTTCCTGTAGTTGCTTATTAGACCTGCACAATGGTTAGGAGGCATTTTGGACCATTCCTCCTTACAGAATTGTTTCAGTTTATTGATTATTTTTGGGATGTCTTGCATGAATGTGTGGAAGATATTTTGAAACCTTGAAGAGTAGTGTAAACATAACTTAAGATGAGAAAACATGTATTCTTTGTACCAAGGTCATAAACCACAGCCAACTCCAATAAACAATGGTGTCAAGAGATGAAGGTTACTCTCCCCCATTGCATGCCAGCTGTGCTGATAGCCAGAGCGTGGGGACACCATTAGATTCGGTGGAGCGGGCAATCTTGGGAGATTGCCAGGTGACAGGAAAACAATGGTGTATAAGACAGGGAGTAGAAGGTGAGGAGGAGAGCAGTAGGGGGAGTTTAGAGATGCCCCCACCAAAGGAGGGGTTAATGAAATGCATAAGTGTGAAGGCTTTATGATTCAGCCTCAGTTGCTCCATGGACCAGCTCGGTTTATTTGTACTTTGTTGATTGATACAGTAAACCTAAATCATATTGAACTCTACTGGATTTGTCTGAATTATTTACTTAGTGTTGAACAAGTGACAACATACAGGAAGCAGTGTGGACGGGAACCTAAGGTTTTCTCCCACAAACGGCTTGCTTCAGGTCATGCCACATTTCAATAGGGTTAAGGTCAGGACTCTGACTTGGCCATTCCAGGATGTGAATTTTCCCATTGAAGCCATTGTGTCGTAGATTTGCTTGTGTTTGGGGTCATTGTCATGCTGCATGACCCAACCTCTGTTGGGTCCCATTTTTGTCTCATCGGTCTACAGAACATTGTTCCAGTAGCTTTGTGGAACATCCTGGTGGTCTTCCGCAAACTTGAGATAGGCAGCAATGTTTTATGTGGAGAGCAGTGGTTTCCTCCTTGGTATCCTCCATGAACATCACTCTTATTTAGTGTTATT
>OOFE01030087.1:15462-33386 GCA_900323365.1 Monocentris japonica | reverse complement strand
AGAGGAGAGGAGTACCAGGCAGAGGCAGTCGTTCTTTACCCAGGGGGGAGGCACAGTGGGGTGGGGGGGGCTCTTCATCCCCCTCTCCTCCAACTGAGCCTCCTTCCTCAAGGTCAGTCACAGAAAGGGGTTCACACACACATGCACACTGGCACACAAACAAGCACACACACACACACACAGGCAGTTTGGCAGACATGATACACACAAACACACACTAGCTCTCAGTTTCTCGGCACTACATACACATTCAGTCAGGGTGAAGTAGAAAAGAAGCCTTCTGCCTGGTTTTCTCTGAGATGCCTCTCTGTCCCAACCAGCCAAGTCCCAGTCAACCATCTGGAGATAAAAACACCCTTCTTCCCACACACATGCACTGTGTATTTATGATAATAGACCAAATGCCTCTATTGATTCTTTCTTTCTGTGTGTGTTTCCTTGCAAGCTCACTTTTTTTTCTGCATGGAAAGCACACAGTCCCCCTCTTGCAAAATATCCTTCCACTCCTCCCTGGGTCAAAATTGTCTCTCTTCCCCCTTCCACTGGGGTTTTTAGATGGCCGCAAATTCACAACTGTTCATTACCCAGGCAGGGTCAATTCCCCAAACAATGTGTTTTGTGTCACAATAAAAAGGTGTTTTTTATGGCTTGTAGCTGTAAAACGCTATTAAACAGATAAAACACCGGCAACGAGCATCAAGAGGATTATAAAAGGAATTGCCTTGATAAACTCCACATATCTGCTTGATGATACACCAACAAAAAGGGGATGGGGAGGCAGAGACCGAGGAGCACATGGTCAGAGACTTTACACAGCTCTACAGCGCCACCATTTGGGCAAAATGAAGGTAAACACAAAGACTGCCTTTCTGTGCAAATCTGTGAAATCAGGTGTGATTACATGTAGTGTTTTCAATTCTAAGGTTATTCTACATCAACAGGATTTATCGGCCAGGTCAAACTTCAAATCATTTCTGATATGATTTTGCCATGGTTTGATTTCTGCACATTTTTTCACTCTTTCCGATTAAAATTCTCTCTGTCCAGTTTTTGTCCAATGAGATGACGCCTCGGGTTAGACGTGGTCTAGAATAAACATTTTTAGATTATAATGAGGTTAGTGAGCATCCAGGGAGTCATCTAAGATATGAACAGAGAAGATACATTATTAGCACTTTAAGTTGTGTGGTGGAGATTCTTTGCAACAAGGCGCTGATGCGTAACCCTGCCTGAGACATAAAACGCCTGAATCTGGATCAGGTAACAATCGGTCTGAGTGCTGCAGAAATAAGATCAGCCTCTCTGAAGCATCACTTTGGAGTTGGTAAATTGGTCAGGTAAAGCAGAAGTCTGCCCAGAAATCATAATGATCATAACAGAAGTGAATCCCATCCATAAAGTCTATATAAAAGTGCCAGCTTTTAGCTTGGGTTTTCATAAGGTTTGTGTTTGTTATGTGAAGGTTGTCTCATTCAAACCCTGTGAAGTATAATTCAGCATAACTGCTGAATACACATACACATGAAACCACACAGGCCTACAGTAGAGGTCCTGTACTGCCCTCTGGCAGCCATGGGGAGAATGGCATCACCAATGTTTGACAAAAAGCCCTTCAGATCAGTTCAGTTTAGCGATGTCTTGGCTGTATTTCACATTGACCAATAATTCTCCTCACTCTTTCTCATACCTCTTTTTAACACTAAAATGAGACTGAAGGCATTTCTCCTATTTTCCAAATTCAACTCAAGAGAAACAATCCCATATAAGATCATGTTCATCTCATAAGAAATCTCCAAATGATATTTAACTCTGTCATTTAACTCTCCTGAATATGTCTCTATGCATGAGACCATGAAATTAGAGAAAAATCTCAAAGAAAACCCAATATGATGTTTTATCATTTGCGGAATGAATGAAGTATATCAAATCAATTTCAGCTTTTTATGATTTTTGAATGAATCATTTTGTAATTCTGAATATTGAACTCATATTTTTCTTTTTGTCCTTTGGTCAGTTTTCAAATAAAGTAAATAAAGAGCACTTGACTGGGTTCCTAACTTTATTTTTATAGTATTATTTTTCATCTTTGCACCTAAATTTACACACAAATTCATATGTTTATTGTTACAGACTAGGCCAGACTAGACTAGGACACTTTCACAATCATATTCCTGTAGATATACTATTGTATAATAGTTAATCTGAATGGGCAAGTAGACTACTGTTGTGAAATTTGCCATCTTGCCAAACGCTTCAAATGGCAGAGGGGTTCGTTATGATTCGCTTGGTGTCGGGATTCTTCGTGCTTTTTCGTGCAGTGTTCGGTCTTTTCCGGTGAGTGTCGCCAGTTGCCTTCTCGTCCCTCTCCAATCTCCGTGTTGTTGTTCCCGGTGACGCGGCGGAGGTGTAGCCTGACGCGGGCTCTTACGTGTCGGCCAGAATAAAAGTGGAGCTCCGGAGGCCCGGGAGTGACGAAGGGAGTCTGTATCGGTAAGGAAGGAGCGGTGTCCGGGGGAAAGAGAGACGGGACGCGGCTTGAAAAAGTGTCGGTCTGGTCGGGTTCGACCCGGAGGAAACAAAGAGATCATGGCGCCGCGGTGTGTTTGTAGCAGGATGGAGGGAGGGGAGGCTGCGGCTGTTTGGGAGAAACAGAGTAATGCCTGGTGCAGCTAGTGAGCCAGGGAAGAGACTTTATTTACACAGCGGACAGTCTAATGCGCTCTGCTGTCAAATGATGCTGAAAGCTTTACCTCTTCTGTGCGCACCGGGCTTGTTTCCCCCGAGCGCATTGAATGCAATCGGGGACATCCTCAATCTTTATTATAACATGTTCGACTCCTTTTGGTGTTTCATTCTTTTTCATAAATCCCTTGTGATGATAGGCCTCATCGATAATTATGTTCCATTGTTGTTCAGCCATTGCAGGCCATCAGATTGTTTAAACAGTGAAAACGAGAACCTGGACCTGAAAATAAAACAGCCAGATCAGGTGTTTACAGTGTAGTACCTGCTGGGATGTGACCAGAGCCAGTTAACTGGAGTGTGAGGGGGCGTTGCCTGGCCATGTGGCTGTGCTGTCATACACAGAGCACCCCAGTGACTTTTGAAAAGCAGAGGGAGAAATGTGTAAAGCCAATCATACCGCGGATAGACGCTACGCAGTGTGAGATCACTGGGCTCACTGAGCAACCTATCTGACTGAATGATAAGCAGCAGGCCCGCTAGTTTGAAACCAGTAAAAGGTGATTTGTTTTGTGTAATGGTTGAAAACATACAACAACTCCCTCATAAGAAGCATTTAGATAAGATTGGAGCAGTGGGCTTCAACCATGTGCCAAGAGTCTGCAGGTTTTCTTTTCAAACACACCGAGTAGTTCCCCCTCTCTGGTTGGAGGTGTGTTAGTCGGTGAAATGAGCTGCTGTCTGCTTTGGTTAGAATGAAAACCTTTAGCAGACTTTTGGGTCAGGACGGCACATGGTTACTGTATTAGAAGATACATCTGGCTACATGGCCTACATGAACCAGGAGCCTCGAGCGGGGCTCTGTACAAACATGATTGTTTGAAACCTGAAACATCACTTCTGTCCCCCCTCCGTGGTTAGGAAAAGGAAAACACACGTAATCTATTTCCATTTGCCAGAACAGTACTCCGCCTCGTTCCTGGAGGAGAAAGTGTAAGGGAGATTTGTACATTTCCAGTGATGTGGCTATTGGCTGCTACGCAGCAACCACCGTGCCATATGGGAGGAGCTACTGCTTGGCGGTAGCCAGGGGTAATTCCCAAGTCTCATAAGTTTGTGCTGCAGCTTGGTTAAATCTATGTTGCATTCAAGTGGGAAAGATGCAAGCTTCCTACTAGAAAATACTGCACTTGTGTACTGTATTATGCCTTTAATAGCAAATTACATATTAAGGATGTATGGCTCATGAAATGTGAGCAAATTAACAGTAGGTCAAGATTGTTAACCAAGAAGTAAGGCCCAAACCCACTGGACACAACTCTAGGTGTCAACTGAGGCAAAGCCAATATTGTAATCACAACATGAATTGCAATACATGTGTACACATCATTACTGTTTCTAGCATTTGAAAACATTTGGTGATGGAAAACAAGATACTAATGCTTTGAAGATGAAAGATGTTAATACTCAGCTTGAAACACAATGCACGTATACATACACACAAGCCAAAGAACTGTTCCAATGCAGCAGTATTGGCACATCTGGTAACAGTAGTGAGTTTACAGTAGTCCAGTGCACCATAAGGTCACAATCATGACTAGGTTGAACAGAATAACCCCAATGATTGTCAAGACTGATTCTGTAGTCACTGAGGCAGCTGATCTTGTCCTGCTTTGGAACAGGAATGATAGTGGTTGTCTTGAAGCTTGTTGTGAATACTGGTGCTAGTGTGTGGTGTGTGAAATTCTGTCTGGTCCTGCTGCTTTTTTCTGTTCTCACACAAATTTAGCTTGTTAGATACTCTGTTGAAAAGGTGCATTTCTTGACTGTAAGTTTTCCCAGCAGAGCAAATTCTTAGGTGACTGCCTCTAGTTTCCTAGTCGGCCTTAGAAATCAGCCACCACAGGTGTACTACAATAGTTGGGTAGATGTAATAAAATGTAGCCAGCTACAGCCATAATTGAGTATTGTATTGTGCTGTGGACTCTTGATGTCTATAATATGTATGTAGTTCAATTATGAGGACTTTTTTCCACTTGAAAACTGAGGGAAAAAAATAAATAGAAACTTAGAAATGTTCAATTGCAAAAGTTTTTTGCAAATGATTTGTATTATTATTATTTTTTGTAATTATCATTTAGATTAAGATAGTTGCACAATAATAACATAGTATAGTAACTTTGTTAGCTCCCTTATTCACTGAAGCAAGAGTTACTCTCAACACTGCTGTCATTTAAGAAATTGAAAACATATAGCTGATTATCCCTTTGATGCCCCTATAAAATAAGTTTTTAATGGGTGTCATGGCCCTGAAACATTTTCAACACATTACGCACAATGTTAACTTTGAATTTAATTTTAAAAATGAAAAAAAAAAAAAAAATAGAAAATAGGTTCATGACATAGGCTAAAGGATATAGCCTATACATGAACAATCCGACAGATGCACATGCCTACATATAGAATTATTGACAGACTCTCAAATGCAGCTTATTCAGAACAAGTTAACGGAAAAAACAATGTAGTTTAGTTTTAAACTAACAGAATTAGTCTACATATAAAGCACAGCTTATTCAGAATAGGTTAACAGATAAAGAACAGTGTGGTAGGTTACTTTAGTTCTTCTAAACAATAGGTGCTCTACCTATGAACTTCACATATCAGAAGACATTATTCCTCCTGCTGGAAAATTTTTATATTGCATTAAAGTGATTAAAGTGGCAGCTTTATTTGGCGATCTGAGTACACATACTCTGGATCAGTGGTGATCCTGATACAGCGGGTGCACCTCCACACATAGTTGATTTTAACAGTGTCTCCTCAATCCTCCCTTGTTCTCAGTTCAGCCAATGAGGATGGAGTCAGCAGCGGAGGCTCAGCAGGGGGTGGAGACTGCTGTGACCGAGACCGAGAACCAGCAGATCACCCAGGCCCAGATCGCCACCCTGGCACAGGTAACTAATAATGCTAACTACTACTACTATTACCACTACTACTACTACTATGCTACCACTACTGTTACCTCGTGTCATTTGTAATATCAGCTGATCACCCATGAATTCATTGGAGGTGCACCGTCAGTATCTGTAAGTATCGGATCGGCACCGATCCGGCTCCTAGGTACTCGTACTCAGATCGGCAGATGAATCTGTTCCGATACCGATACTTTCATTTACATTTAACACATCCAAAACAGAGAAGCTAAATCCTCTAGCAATATGGTGCGTAGCCTGTTTTCTATTTTATTACTTTTTCATTTGAGGATTGTCATAAAATGGTTAGTGCATAACTTGATCACACAAATAAATAAATGCTATGGACGCATTTGTTCCTGTAATTGTTTCTTATCAGGGCAATAGTCGGCAGCCTATGAGTGACCGTGAATTGAGAAGTACTCTATATCGGTACTCGGAACCGGCGAGCCACTTAACAAAGTACTCACTACTCGTATCAGTTCTGAAAAATTGGTATCGGTGCATCTCTAGAAAGGATGAGCAGTCTATTTCCATGCAGTAGGCTGAGCAGGTGAATCCAGTTGGAAGCTGTGGTCATAATTTCACTTATTAAATCAACTTCACTCATGAAGGGGAGATGAAGAAGAGAAGACGGGTTAAAGGAAAGAAGTCTTTAGACAATTGAAATAAGGCAAAAGGGGGTGCAACTCAATTTTAGGAACGTGTATTGCATCAGCAGGCAGTTTAGTGGCCATCCACACATTGTGCCACTACTGTACTGGTGCTGTTGGCATGAACGGCTTGCCCGTGGTTGTTACCTCCCTCTACACTGGTCATAGGATTCCCAAATTTCTAAGTAGCACAGGTAATGGGTAATAACTAGAAATCATCACTGTGTCTAACAGACTGCTTGACTGAGAGAGGGAAAGTGCTGGCAAGCGACACACACACCCAAACAGGCACACAGACACACACACACACAGAAGTACACTGACACCATGATGCCCCATGGCACAGCTTTATGACTCATTGAACTTGGCAATGAGGTGTGGATGAACTGACAGATGGTAGGACAGATTGAGCCTGGCTCGCCGACTGTGTGTCTTACCTGAAATAAGAGGGCATGGAAATAGTGCCTCAACCCCCCTCGAACATACACACACACACACACACATACACACACACACTTTCAACAGTAAGCTAGAGTCAAGACGGCGAGTGTAGTATGATAACATGACAAATATACACAGGCCATGATTATTCAGGGCAGGCTAGCTTGGTCTAATATACCAAGTGCTTGGAAACAGATTCAAATATATGAAATGAACTGAAAATGCATGAAAGAGTTCCAGATACGCTGGCATTGTGTGTGCCATTTTTACTCTTTGTACTTCCACACCAGAATTTCCCCCCGGGGATCAAAAAAGTATCTATCTATCTATCTATCTATCTATCTATCTATCTATCTATCTATCTATCTATCTTAACTTTCATAAAATAGTATTATATTGATATTCTTTCATATTAAAATACATGTTAGAGGATTTAAGATTGTGTCTCCTGAGACAAAAACATCACATCATTTCTGACTTTCAGGTATCCATGGCAACAGGACATGTCTCGGCAACAGGTCCCACGGTAACACTGGTCCAGCTTCCCAATGGACAGACGGTTCAGGTCCATGGAGTCATCCAGGCTGCACAGCCCTCTGTTATCCAGTCACCACAGGTCCAGGCTGTACAGGTGAAACACACACACACACACACACACACACACACACAGACACCCTAACTAGGTTAGACTGACATATGAGGCCGATACTGGCCTTGTATTAAAAGTGGTATATTGGCCTGTCAGTGTCGTCCACCTCCAATATGATGGATATGATGCTGTTTGTTTGATTACATATGTAACGTTTTGATCAGATTCCACACAATCATGAATTGATTAACCCTATGTGTGTGTGTGTGTGTGTGTGTGTCTGTGTTCATTGTTCAGATCTCCACCATAGCAGAAAGTGAGGATTCCCAGGAGTCAGTAGACAGTGTGACCGACTCTCAGAAGCGCAGGGAGATCCTTTCACGACGCCCCTCATACAGGTATATGTGTGTTTGAGCATTTATGTGTGTGTGTAATATTGGGTTATGGGACTGTCCATGTGTGTATTACCATGTGTCTGCATAAATGCTCCACATCTAACTGACATAAAACTGAAAGGTCCACCAAGTCTGCAGCTCGGATATTAGATCAGTCAGGACGCCAGAGAAAAGACAAAAAGAACTGCTACTGCTGTGACATGTCACGACCACAAGCCTAATCAAAGTAGATGGGAACTCGCTTTTGGTTTAGACTGTTAATCAATAATTGCATATTCTGTGTGTGTGCCAAATATAGGTAAGACAATGATGACACCCAATGACCACCCAACGTGTCATTTTTGACATTTAATAGTTACTTAAATGAACTGTCTTAGAATTAGACTTTCACATTTATGTAACATTTATTTTTTAAATTGTATTTCGTGCTTTTATGGATCGCTTACAGGATATCCGAATTGAAGTAGGTGGTGGTGCTAAAACTGGTAATTCATGTTTCTGAAAGTTCCCATGACGTCACACCAACCCTGAGTTTTATGACCTCCGGTGTTGTTTGCCTGTGATGCCAACAGGAAAATCCTGAACGACCTTTCGTCCGATGCCCCGGCCGTCCCTCGTATCGAGGAGGAAAAAGCCGAGGAGGATTCCTCCGCCGCTGCCCCCACCATCACCACTGTTACCGTACCAACACCCATCTACCAGACCAGCACCGGCCAATACAGTAGGTGATCTGTTGACTGAAAATAGAACTAATGTCATGATGTGTGAATCTGAGATCACTGTTCATAGGTTAAGTGGCAATTCGGCTAATTCAGACAGTGGCCGGATTTGGTTCACATCATACTCGGGGAGGGAAACCCTACCTAGAAGGCAGCGAAGCAGAGGTAAACAGAGGTAAACAGAAGTAAACAGAGGTAAACAGAGGCAAACTTAACCAGTCCTTGGACAGAAAGCTTAAATGTACACCAAAATTATTCTTCAGTATCACTGAGCGAGGAGCAGAGCTGGAGGCCAAATTAAGGCCAACTAGGTTGAATTTGTATTAATTGTCAGCATTAACAGGTTTCATCTTCAGTATGAGTAATATGCTATTATTCTTCATGTCCTTAACTAACGCTAGCATTAGGTGACTAGGGATGCAGCGATTAACCAATGTCAGTATTAAGCATGCTTTAAAATGCCACGTTTTTCTAACCATAAGGCTTTTAGAAGGTCAAAACGTGAGAGTGAATTATGTTGTTTGCGTGTCTGAGAGGAGTCGACACTCGAGAGAAGAAGGCTGATATCCAATTTGCAAAACATGGAAAGTGGATACCAACATTAATCCTCACAAGTCAAGGTAATAAAACAAAGCAAGTTGAAACATATTTAGCTTCATGGCAAGTTGCTAAATGAAATGTTAAGCTGGTAAAAGACCTGTAAAACTGTCACTTACAATCAAGGGAGTAGCAGGTTAAGAGTTTCCTTTGAATGTAACGGAAGCCGATGTCAACAAAGCAAGAACAGGAGTAATACAGCGTCCATCAATTACTCTCCATTTTAAAAAGCTCAGTCAGCGCTAAGTTAAAAGTATTCAAACATTTCTTCTCATCAAGGTGTCCTCCGCTTGTCGCAGGGCTGTCTGTGTGAGTTGTGAGAAGTCATTTGGTGAGATCATTTACTTCCTGTTTGTTTGATTAAACGGTTTCCAAGCACAAGCTAAGTGTAAAGACTGTAAAGAAAGTCCAAGCCATTATTTTTTGTTTTCAAAATCATGTTTTATTTGTACAACAAAGATAAATGTTGTGAAAAAACACAGCAAAACCTTTAATTATAAAATGTTCATTTGATTTTCCCCGTCTTTATTGTTGTAACCGCATCATCGTAATCGCGTAACGGTGATTTTTTTCCTCAGACTGTAATTGTACCATCAAAAACTTCAAAAATCATGTTGCATGATGATGATGATGATGATGATGATACTACTATTAAAACTGGTTGTAGACTGCAACACATTTAGACTTAGTTGGTTTGGAGATTAATATGATGTTAACAACATGAGGTAGCTGATTGGCAACATGAGTTGACGATATGGATCAGCATCATGGACCAGCTCTGTTTTTGAAATCTTTGTCCGAAGACTGGTTGAGTTTGCCTCTGTTGTCCTTTTTTCCCCTTTTTCCTTGCTTCGCTGTCTTCTAGGCAGGGTTCCCCACACTGTGTATGAAGTAAATAAGATGTGACCACCATGTGAATAATGTTTTTTTTTGCTTCTGTTTTTTTTCTTTCTTTCTTTTTGTTCCCTATTTCCTCCTTGTTGTCCCCTCCCATCACCACCAAACACATACACACACATAGTTGCCATCACCCAGGGTGGGGCCATCCAGCTGGCTAATAACGGTACAGACGGGGTCCAGGGCCTCCAGACTCTAACCATGACCAACGCAGCGGCGGCCCAGCCCAGCACCACCATCCTCCAGTACGCCCAGACCAGCGATGGCCAGCAGATACTGGTTCCCAGTAACCAGGTGGTGGTCCAAGGTGAGAGGACAGATGGATAATGGGGGTGTTTACACAACCAGTGCAGTAAATGTGTTAATATACAGTATATACAGTATGATGAAGCAAATTACATCATATCCATCATATCGGAGGTGGATGACTCTGGCTGGTCTGGGGACCTCCAGGAGTCCTTGAGGGTGTTCTGCAGGGCCCCCAGCAAAATGAGAAATAGTTTAATTTCAATAGTTTACTAGAGAATGTAAACAAATTACTACTTCAGTATGCCATTACTATTGGGACGACATTTTATCAAATGGGGATCTGTGGCGCCTAATGTGTGTTCATTTGGGGGTCCATGACATGAAAATGTTTCCGAACCCCTGCACTTTTTTTCATGCCATGATAATTTCCTGTTGTTAGCAGCCAAAGACAAACATGTCATTTATCAGTTTTCCAAGTATAACTGGTTTGGTCAAGAGTTTGGACTTAAAGCTCTGCCTTCTTCTAATCCATGCTGCCCAGCTGCCTCTGGTGATGTCCAGGCCTACCAGATTCGAGCGGCCCCAGCCAGCACCATCGCCCCGGGGGTGGTCATGGCCTCCTCCCCTGCACTTCCCACCCATGGGGGCACCGAGGAGGTCACCCGCAAAAGAGAGGTCCGCCTCATGAAGAACAGGTATAAACATACATTTCAAAGAACATGATACTCTTGGAGTATCATGGAGTAGAGAAATTCTACAATAGTTACATACATACATACAAGTCTTGAGCCGGTTTCCTACCCAACAACTCTTTTTCCAGTTTTATTGAAATATGTTGCTCAGCTGTGTGCTAGTTACATGCTTGCCAGCTGTCAGTGTCTTGGTAAATGAAAATACAACAATAAAAAAAAAATCGTATCACCAATAATAGCTCAGTCCTACAACTTAACTGCCAACATACACTTAGCAAGGCGTACTACGCTGTTACATCCTCAACAAAGGATTAAGCTCACTTACAGCAAAGATGTCTGACAAACATTATATAAAACCTAAACGACACAATTTGATGTTGTAAGATGACGCAACTGTAGAGAAATTTCATATGTACAAAGCAATTGTCCAATGATCCTAGAGTGAAAACTAGCAGCAGCACAAACAGTAACTTACAGGTCATCAGCTGGCATATCAAACTTACTACCACAGGCATTTCAGACATGGCAGTTCAGCAAGGACCTAATGAAAATACGACGCACGCAAGCATAAAAAAATAAATACATGAGCTCAAACAATTTTTTTCCTATCCCTCCTACAGAGAGGCAGCCCGTGAATGTCGCAGGAAGAAGAAGGAGTACGTTAAGTGTCTGGAGAATCGAGTGGCCGTCCTGGAGAACCAGAACAAGACGCTGATTGAGGAACTCAAAGCCCTTAAAGACCTTTACTGCCATAAGTCTGAGTAGCCGCTCTCCCCAACACAGACCTGGCCCAAGTAGCATTTCAATTCCTTTCAAACACTTGGACTGTTTGCTTCTGCCTGCCTGGCTTTCCAGTTGAACAGGACTAGCTCTCTTTCAAAGTCACACTGTCCCAGTTTAGCTCATATTACATGCTGATCACTAGACTGTCAGTATAATGAATTTAAAATGATTTAGTACACAAATTGTCTCCAGTACACTGAATATGCCAGTGTGTACTGTTTTCCAGGTTTTATTATAGACTCTGTCAAAACGCTAGCTGACGATCAGTAGACTAAAACACTACCACCAAGGCTGTGCGACATCATGTGAGGAAGAATTAACTGCTCACAGAAAACAACAGTGATGTGGCAGTAGACACATCTCACCCTTTGGGCTTTAGTATGGTTTGAATGTCATATTTTGAAATTGTCATGTGGTTTGTTGATATTTTTGCAGGCTGTATGCTACAGTATACAGTATCCAGTATTAATGTGTACGTACTGAACACAGCTAAGATTTGGACACAGCCTATCAGCGTTATTCTGTCAGGCAAGCTCAAGTCAGTCGCAGTTAAAGGCTTTGAATGAATTGTGAATTGTTATTTGATCCACATCTGCTATCCCATCCCAACACAACCCACCTTATCCAATATATGGCCAGGGGACTCTTCCAACCATTGGCTTTTGGGCATGGACTAGTCAATTTCTTTTCTAAGTGTTTTTAAAGATGCTACCAACTGCCTATCGTGAAGGAAGTGGACTGCTGTATGTCAGCAGACAACGGATTGCCATGGTCAAGGTTTGTTTCAACTGGACTGTCTTTTAAAAAAATGACATGATGTGAAATCAGACTTTTCAAAAATGTTAGTGCTGTCAATATAGAACATCAGTGGGCTGTGGCACGGTTTCTACACTTCTAAACACATTTATTGATAAATTCTAACACTGGAAAGCTAGGTTTTTTCCTTTTACAAATATATAAATGACAGGTTCGCCTACAGAAAGTGGTCTGCTCCCGCCCCCTGTCTCTGAAGTGACCAGCATCGTCTTTTTGACTGTGCTACAATAGGTTATGTTAGTTTGTGAGTCTCATCAAACAAATTACCACCATGATCAAAATATTTTGCCATGCCATTTCATCCTCCAGTGTTTTAGATTATTCTTCTCTCTGTCTTACTGTGTGAGTTTCTGGTGAATGGTGGTAAAATACGGATTGAAAACACTTCTCAAGTTAGATTACTGACTTTTACATGTAGCAGGTCTGTGCTTGATTCGTGGCAAAAACTTTATGGAGGCTACTATTACATGCATTCAACACTAATAGTTCATCAAGACATGCGTCACGTCGGAAAGAGGTCACTTTCTGGTACTGTTTTGTTCATGAGAAGGTATGTGTTACATAGTCTATTGGTTTAGTTATCTTTTGATATTACTGTACATAGACTCTACAGCATGCGTAGGTCATATGTATTTGTTTATTTGATATGAAAAAATGTTATTATGGCTTAAATGAAACCAACTTTGCATATTTGCAACCTATACATCAATGTATAATAGAGGACATTGTACGAGTATATTCATTTATCCACCAGGCCTAACACAATCATGGCAGCTACGTATATGAGAAAAGGCCTTTGTTGAAAACATTTTATTTTGGAGTGCTGTACTAGCCTTAGGCTCTGTTCAGGATTGACAGTGTATATTTGTAGAGAAAAGCAAGTCTGTTGAGAGCAATTATTGGTCCACAAGATATATCAGTTCAATTAACAGCCCTTGGTTTCATTTAGTTGAAAACGACAGAAATAAATTGTCTGCCACCACTGCAGCCGTCAGTTTAGAGTACTGAATGCTTGGTGGTTTTTAACTTGGCTACAGATGGTTATGCTCTTAACTATATATTTTAAATGTATTTTATCACTTAGACCTCAAGAGAAATGACTTGGTCACTAACTTTTTTATATCTTCCAACTCACCAAGCAAAAGCACAAAAGTCAACCTTTCAACTGGATCTGTTTTGTTTTATGGATTTTTTTATTTTATTGTAGTGTACTGTATCTATTGTACTGCAAAACTACATTAAATATTTTTTATTTCTTATTAACAGTGTTTCAATGGATAATCCACTCGTTAGTGTAAATATTTAATGCTCAACTTGGACATAATTTTACATTTCTAAGAGTTAAATGACAGTTTACCCACAGTGGGATAAACTATTCTTCCAGGAAAGATAACAAAACTTTACCCCTTAAAATGTTGGTCCTGAGAAACATGAGAGATTCATTAAGAATGTATTTTTATTTCTTTTATATTGTTTTTAGATTATCAGTACACATTGGCTTGTTTTATTTTTCTAGTTTAAAAGAAATGTTGATAATGTACAGTATACATGAGTATTTGTAATGTATAGAGGGTAAAAGGGTTGGAGTAGGGAGTGAAATGACTATAGAAATCAAATAGCACCTCATGCTTGGAGTAATACAGAGTACATAGAGGTAAATGTCTCACATTGACCCACAACACATGAACATGTACCGTAGTACTCAAGCCTTCCTGAATAGACTCTTGCCTTTGCCTGGTTTTGACAAATCATTTGTGTGGCTGAATTCAAGCATGACAAATTGCAGAAGTAATCTTTTTGAGGTGCCTTTTCTGGGTGGATTAGTTACTCACGCTGGGGAAGTGCGTTTTATAAGAGAAGAAATAGTAAATCTGAGAGAGAAGGTCATGTGTGCAAAGTATTTTTGCATTAAAAGTAATATTGAAACTACCGTTTGAACCACTTGTAACTCTCAGCTACAGTACTGGTGCTGAAAAAAATCTCGTAATAGCCTACTTCAGTTGATAGATTGGGCTCAAGTATGTGATGTGATTACACAAGATCTTTTACCAACAGTGTTTTTCATTTTGTGCCAGAATTGTTTATACCCAGGCTTCATTTGTGCATGACACAGATTGGTATACATGCGTGTAAGTACATATAGAATTTCTAGAACAGTAACAATAACCTTTTTCTAACTTTTGTGTGATCAGTTTATATATTGCCACTTTTACAAGTTATCAATGTAAAATGCCATTTATTGTTTAGTATGTAATAGAGACAAGGTCACCTAACGGTGTGTTGTATACTGTTTGTTTCAACATTATTACCTTATAACACTATACCAGCCTATTATTTGGAAGTGCTCTGTAACTCTTACATTGCATCACCCTTTTGTAAACACTTGCTATATCACAATAAATTGCTCTCAAAGTTTTTCATTTGTTGTTTTATTGATAATTTATAAATGAAAGCAGGTGCACTCGAAAAAATATAGACACAAGCAGCAATGTTGGGGCTAGGAGAATTGATATTTTACAATAATGGCTTATTATAGGGGTAAATTTAGATCCTCCTCAGGATCTATAAATCTAGAGATGTTTATGCCTACAAATGATAGATTCTATGAATTTACAGATTCCTTGCTATGAACTATGGCATGGACTAGTTGGACTGACTAGTTGTCTGAGATGCATTGTTAGAATTTGAAACACTGGTAGTTTGTTGCAGTAGGGCTATTAAAATTTTAGTTTTGCTGGCTAGAGCTGGTTGGCTGTTATTATATTACATCTATGTCAAATAATTCAATAGAAACCTGGTTAATGATACATTTAAAGGAGATCTTTTACCTCTAAAGGCCTAGGAGGCTTCTTTAATATATGTTGACATCTATTTTTGCAAACCAAACAGTAGGTTACGTTAATATGATGCACATAATGTATATTTGCTGCAAATTCACATATTTATTTTCTTCATATTCCCATATTCTTTCTCATTTGTATATATTGCATATGTCTTATACATGATATTTTGGATATTTTATGTTTTTTCACTTATTTCATACTGCATATATTTCTTTTTGGTATATTGTCACATACATATTTTCACAGATTTTTTTTCTTTGTCTCAACATGTTCTACTGCTGTTATTGATGTTGATCACACCCTGATAATGCTGTAATTATTATTTTTCTCATAATTTCATTCATACATTTATACTTAATATGTTTTATGTATCTAAATTTGTGATTGTCACTTGTAGTATTTTTGGTAATCTCAATTTATGATATTCTTATTCATATTCTATATATATTAATATTCTTTGCTGTATTCTATTGCTATTTGGTGCTGCAACGACCTAGTTTTAATTAACCTTTCAATAAAGTTTCATCTTAAATCATCTTAACATAATTATGGATATATCCAAAGTGCCAGTAGGCTACGGTTTTAGATCATTGGAAGGAAGGAAGGAAGGAAGGAAGGAAGGAAGGAAGGAAAGAGGGAAGGATATTCATGTCAGAGCTTCTGCTTCAATCATACAATTTAATTAAACTGATTTCTCAAATACACTCGGCAATCTTCCAACCGCTAGACGAGGTTGAATGGGGAGGGATAAATTGTTTGACATGTAGAGTGTGCAATAGAGGACCGGTGTCCGCTTTTACTGTCAAATAAGAGTGTTGATACGAAAATAGTAGCATTCTAAATGCCTTCGTTGGTTTAAATCGTTTCTACAGACAACTAAGTCACCCAATGAGCGGCTCGGAAAAAATCATTGTTTTGATTACACGACCAATGGTAGTGAATGGAATTCTAATGTGGGCGGGGCGAGTCTCCGTGCCAACTAGTGGTGTTTCAGACCCGACAGATGGCTGCGGCGGGGAGTAGTCCTCGTACCAACCCTGTGGGGTGGAATCACTAACGGGACAGTCCTGACTGCCAGACGTGGTTGTCAGATGAACGTAGAGAAGACCTGGTCATACTGACCTAATTTGAGGGATTTTTGCTGCCCGTATTTGATTTGTTTTTCCGCCAACTAGGTTGTTCCACTGTATGGAGGCCGCAGAAGCCTCGGGCTAGATTTGGCGACAGACCGAGACGACTGAAAGAGGACTGCTGTCGGATTACCTAAAGGCTTGGAAAGTGTATACATCAGAATTTGTTGGTTGCAAGTCTTATCGCATTTCTTTCTTGTAACGTCAACGCTGTTTAAACTGCAGCAAGAGTGGAATTAATGTGCAGTAAAAAGTTGAGGAGGCTAGCTAGCTAGCTTGCTAAAATGCTAGCTAGCTACCTAGCAGCATAACAACCGACAGGGGCACGTTGAATGAATGAATTAGCAACCAGTTGAATTTAAGCTAACAGCTGCTTGTTATTTTGTACTCCAAGCGCGCAAAGAGCATCACGCAGACAAACACTGATTTTCTGCAGCGGTGTGCGTGTGTCAAGCCAACTCTTTTTGCACTGCTGTTGGCTGACGGAGAGGCGAGCATAACAACAAATGGACAGGAATGCTATACCTAGGAGTTGGTGGACAGCGGCAATTTAGCACGCAAAGAGTGTTGTGCTAATACTGACAAACCCGTGGCTAATGTTTGTGTTGTTGGGAGCAGCTAATTTTAGCTAGCTACAAATATTTGCACTACTTTGGACTTGGCTGAAACAGTGTTAGGCATACACACGGTTTGGAATGGGGAATACGGTGTCATGCTGCGTCTCTCCTGAGGCGAGTCCAAAACTACCGACGAGACAACCGGCAGAGCGGCTGGAGGATTTCCAGATCAGCACCGATGTGAGTGATGACAACACCGGGCCGTACCTGCAGCATATAAGCGACAGGGAGGTCCCTGACGGTGAGTGTCTATACGCAAAGTGTGAAGCTATTCAGGGTTGTTGATCAAGATGAGACCCGGTGTCTGGCCGTCACCTTCCTGCTCCAGCTGGATGGGCGGTCTAGCTCGCTAGGCTACCCTTCCCCTTCTCCTAATTAGACACATCAAAGGGCTTTGCTCTCAGACTCATGCCAAAGGTAATGGCTTGCCTCTGTGACTGTAGCTTACATTCACTACATTTTCTGGCTCCATATTGGTGTCACACCCAGTGTCATGTCTAGTGCTTGCTTGCAGGGAGGAGTAGCTTAATCCATGCAGTTATAATAGCCAACTTCAAGAACTGATTTAAAAACACAGAGGATCAGGAAATACTTTCTTCAAAAAAATGAAGATATCCACACACAATTAGAGTGCTGCGTTAGTTATAAATGGCATGTGATCCCCTGAGGATGAGTAGTATTTGATGTCACTAGTCTTTTTACTTCTGTTGACTCCCCACCCACACACACAGAGGGTTACAATACCACACAACTTGATTAATTACTCCCAGCCACCCCAATACACAGCTATAGAGCACACACACAGCACACGCCTTTTGGCTATTGCCAAGCTGCCAGACATGCTTACCA
>OOFE01030082.1:7119-17500 GCA_900323365.1 Monocentris japonica | reverse complement strand
ATGAGTTTTGGTGGGCGGCCCTCTCTTGGCAGGTTTGTTGTGGTGCCATATTCTTTCCATTATGTAATAATGGATTTAATGGTGCTCTGTGGGAAGTTTGGGATATTTTTTATAACCCAACCCTGATCTGTACTTCTCCACAACTTTGCCCCTGACCTGTTTGGAGAGCTCCTTGGTCTTCATGGTGCCGCTTGCTTGGTGCTGCCCCTTGCTTAGTGGTGTTGCAGGCCATTCAGAACAGGTGTGTATATATACTGAGATCATATGACAGATCATGTGATTCTTAGATTTAACACAGGTGGACTTTATTTAACTAATTATGTGATTTCTGAAAGTAATCTTCAGAAGTCACATAGATCTTATTTAGGGGCTTCATAGCAAAGGGGGTGAATATATATGCACGCACCACTTTTCAGTTTTTTATTTTTTGGATTTCATTTTCATTTTTTATTTTTTTCATTTCGCTTCACCAATTTGGACTATTTTGTGTAGGTCCATTACATAAAATTCAAATAAAAATCCATTTAAATTACAGGTTGTAATGCAATAAAATAGGAAAAACGCCAAGGGGGTGAATACTTTTGCAAGGCACTGTATGGACAACATAGGACAATGGGAAAATCTGCCAGCTTTTTAACAATTTCACGAAAAAGTTGAATTCTTTCTTTGTCTCTCAGAAATCAGAAAACCTTTATTATCATGATCAGTCTACTCGTGTTGCCAAAGCACTCATGGATATTAATAACAATTAATATAAAATGTACGCAGTTCATATATGCATATAATATTTACATATATGCTTTATCAGAACATAGTGAATCAAAATCGATAAAAACTTTTGCTTTCTCTCTCCCTCTCTCTCTCTCTCTCAGTTCGTCCCAGGTTTACTAAGCCCACAAGGATGCGTCAGAGGGCTCTCTTCCGACCAGAAGGCAGTTCTGTCAGGCTGCAATGTCAGGTGGCCTGTGCTGGAACACACATATACATATACATACACACTGGCACTGATTATGAAAAGTAAGATGTTCACTTTGTCAACTAGTCCAGAAGGCAGTTGCGTCAGGTTACAATGAATGTATACCAAGCATTCCAGCTGATAGCTCATATAGTGGCAAATATCTTATTCAGGATAAGCTGTTTATTTGCATTGTCATATCACAATCTCAAACATCCCGCTAGACATAAATATAGAGAATACTGCAAATATCAACATGGAAACAGAACTTGCATATCTGAACCAATATTGGAATGTTAATGTCCTTGTGAATGCACTCGCTGTCAGGTTAGATGTGGCACAATGCCATGTGAGTATTTGTCATTTTCATGATAAACATATTTAATTGTCCCCCATTATGACATTAGGGGAAGGATCTATTAATTGTTTTTTATTCATTGGCTTGTTTGTTGATTGGTTTGTTGGTTAGTTAATTGGTTCAGTCATTGGTTCATTAATTGGTTCATTAATTGGTTCATTTGTTGTGCTGTTGGCTTACTGGATGGTGCGTTGGTTCATTTATTGGTTTGTTGGTTGGTTCAATGGTTTGTTTGTTAGTTGATTCATTTGTCACATGCAATATTTCAGATACTGCTGACTGTATTAATTGTTTTTTTTTCTCAAAATATTTATTGGGTTTTAAACATTTCACAATGACCATCATCAAGTGTCCAATGCTGATTGTATTTTGATGAAACTTTGAACGAGGAATTGGAGAAATTACACTTACCCCTGGGCCCAGGGGTAAGCTACAATTACAGGCCAAAACAGTGTGACATATTGTTAGTGATTGGTCCAGAGGGCTGCTTCATTGGTGGGGTATGACATGTTTACTGCTACCTTGTTTTACAGTGGAGTTTCTCCCTACATCTATCCCTCCTTTTCTCTCTCTGTCCTCCAGTCCATTCATAAGCTTCCATCTCTGCCCTTAATGCATTCAGTTTTCTTTCTTCTATTCAGGCCAGTGGTAGTCCAGTGCCAACCATAGTGTGGTATAAGGACGAGGTGGAACTATCTGCCCAGCGGCCCCAGTGGACGCTAACACTGAGGAAGCTCGCAGCCCAGGACAGCGCCACCTACACCTGCCATGTGGCCAATGCAGCTGGCAGCATCAACGCCAGCTATAAGCTAGATGTTGTAGGTAAGTGGATAGACAGACAGCTAGATACGTAACTAGTTAGTAAGATAAATATGGATGATAGACAGTGTTATACCGATATATGGGTCCAATACTGGGATCTATGGGTCCAATACTGGGATCTAGTCAGTCAATTTTGTCCACCTCTAATATGATGGATATGATGCAGTTTGATTGATTACATACAGTATTTATTGTAGAATTAATTATTACTACACTGGTCTGTGGGATGCCCTTAACTTGAATTGATTGTAATGAGACATTTTGATCAGATTCCACACAAGTATGCATGAATATATCTGTCATTATTATTACACACACTAATCCTATACCTGCCACATTGTATCACGCAGCATCAATTCCATGTGTTTGTGTCTGCAGAGCGGTCCCATTGTAAGCCAGTGTTAACAGGAAGCCATCCAGTAAACACCACAGTGGAGTTTGGCGGCACTGCATCCTTCCAGTGCAGAGTCAGCAGTGATGTCAAACCCGTCGTGCAATGGCTGAAGAGGGTAGATCCAGGCATGGAGGAGTGCTATAACTCCACATTGGAGGTAAAGGGACATTATACTGCTTTTTTGGCTTTTGGCAGCAGGACACAGTCATACAAGACAGCAGTAAACATGCCGTGTCCCATGAATGACCTAGTCACCCTCTGAGCCAATCAGGAAGAAGTTACACAAATATAACAAATATAATAGAAACTCAAAATGGTGGAAAATCAAATATGGCTGCAATGGTCATAGAAGGATAGTTGATATGTGCACCACATTTCATATCATTTGAACTTATAGGGGATATGGGAGATGAGTAATTGTAGTAGCTGACTGAGTACTTCTATAAAAAAAGTGAAAATTATCTAAAAATGTTGAAAATTCTTGTTTTTCTTATTTGTTACCTGTAGCATCCCCGGCTGAATGATGGTCTTGCTCTCAAACTGATGGTTTACACAGTGTTTATTTGGACCTTGAACACACTCGAATTAACCAATTTAAGAGCTTGTGCCCTTATCAGCCAGGTGCTAAACAACCATGGTAGCCGACTGTTTCACTCTATTATTGAATGATGTGCAGAGTTTTCTCACACACTTCTCCGTGTACTGCTTACTTCCGGTAAAAACTCCTTCAAAATAAAAGCCCCAATTTACGATGACCTAAAATAAAGGGCCAAACGATAACTTAACCTTAAGAAAATATTAGGACAAAATAAGATGAATTAATATAAAAACATTAGACATTTTGAAATGTGTTTAGACATATTAAAGGTCATTTACATTACCTCTCCTCTGTTCTGATCTAATGTATTATTTTATTGTATTCAAATCTATTCTATTTACTATTCCCAGATTGGAGGGCAGCATTTTGTTGTCATGCCGACGGGGGAGGTGTGGTCTCGTCCTGACAGCTCATACCTCAACAAGCTGGCTATCACCAAGGCAACAGGCGATGATGCTGGGATGTATATATGTCTGGGGGCCAATACAATGGGCTACAGTTTCAGAGCCGCATACCTAACTGTACTGCCAGGTAAACAAGAAAATAAGATTTTAACTATTCATCAATTAGCATGTAGCAAATGATAATGTCACAGACACAGCTCAGTCGGTAGAGCATAACACTCTCAGTCTCTCTCAGCCTTTGTAAGTCGCTTTGGATAACAGCGTCTGCTAAATGACTGTAATGTAATAACTGCCAGATGATATTGAAAAAAACAGTAAACTTAATTTATATACTGTACCACTTATCTAAAAGCAGAGTGAAAGTGCTTTACAGGAAGGCATAAAAACCAGAAAAGTAAAATATAAATATAAATACATAAAGGGGCATAATAATATAATACCTTGTCAAATGTGATAAAATGTCTCTAAATGAGTCAATGTCATAAAACCTCATATTGTAATATTTGTTTCTTGATAACATTATTATGTTAATACATTATAAAGGGTGTATGTTTTCTAATTATTACAATATCAGTCTGAAGATGTAGAGGGATATTTTATTACATTTTGTCATTACATTATCCAAGAGTTCAGAATGGAGTCAATCTTTTCTTTTTCCAGACCCTCAAGCGGAGAACACAGTCTCCCCACCTCACCTGAGCTCTGGTCTGCCTTGGCCCCTCATCATTGGTATTCCCTCTGCTGCCCTGCTTATCGTTGGTACCATCGTTCTTTGGCTGTGCCATACCCGACGGCACCTGGGCTATGTTGCCAGCCTGGCCAGACCAGAGCACAGCAAGGTAAATACATGGATGGTCAAACAGTTACTTTTAGCAGTAATCACACCAAAGTGGAAATTCTTTACTGTGATGATGGGTAGGTGGTGATGTAGCTTGGTACAAAGGAATTTGCTCCAACTACCATCTGACTAAAAAATGAGGACAAGAACGTCCCATCTGGTATTAGGTTTTATTCAGTGGTTACTAATAACTGCACTGTCCAAAAGGTCTTTCCCCAAAGTAATGTACATACAGTATATAAAAAAAATATAAAAAACTGGAGATATTCACATTTTAGCTTAGTTCATAGTGTTTTGTTATGTGCTACACAGTGCAATGCGGTGGATAGTTTTAGCCAAGCTGTCTGATTGGCCAAACTGGGCTTGTACCTTTTGCATCATCATAGTAGCCATAATCACAGTGAAGAAGGCCCTCTTGGGTTTTATATAGATGGATGGATAGATAGATAGATCGATAGATAGAAAGATAGATAGATAGATAGATATACAAGGAGGGAAGAGCGACTGAATGGATGGTATATGTATACAGGGTTAAAGAATGGCAATGGGTGAATGAATGTGAAAGGGAATCAGAGTGGCTAGAGTGTCTAAAGTGCAGGGTAATGAATAAGTGTCAAAGGAAATGAATAAAGTGCAGGGCAGTGAATTAATGTGACTGGATAAAGTGCAGGGCAATGGCAATGAATGAATGTGAAAGGGAAAGAATAAAGTGCAGGGTGCTAGGTGATAAGTGGTGAGGTCCTCAGTTGAGCACAGTCTGGACTTCCACTGCTACGCCGACGACACCCAGCTCTACCTCAGCACCAAACCATCCACCCAGCTCCCTCCCCAGTCCCTTGTCAACTACCTGCACAGTTTAAAAATCTGGATGTCATCCAACCTTCTGAAACCTAACACTAATAAAACAGAGCTCATGGTTGTGGCCTCCAAGGCACTGCTCCAGGAGGTTGGGGATCTTGTCCTGATCATCGACGGCTGCTCCATCTGCCCCTCCTCAGAAGTCCGCAACCTGGGTGCTATATTGGATTCCACTCTGTCATTTGAGGCACACATCAAATCTGTCACCAAATCTGCCTTCTACCACCTCAAAAAAATCTCCAGACTCCAGCCTTCACTCACAGACGCCCCCCTTCCTGTTTTGTGCCATAAAGCAATACAGCAGATTTTCTGACCATGTGGCACACAATGTAAAATACAGAGTAGAGGCTGGTAGAGGCTGCCAATCTTGTTTGTTTACGGTAATTATACTAATGTCGCAAAATGAATGATTTAATGATTTATTGATAGCACAAATAAGAGAGTTATGATGTTTTTACTGCACAACAATGATATATTACTCTTTCACCAGTACAGACCTCCTCCCCCCACTGCTCCGGTGGTGGAGGCAGGTGGTGAAGGGTCCTGGTCCGTCAGTGCTCGGTATCGGATGGATCCAGTGCAGCTGACGGTGCTGCCACCGTCCTCTGACCGGGGAGAGTGGAGCAGACCCTGCTGCTTGGACAAGGCTATCACCTGGAATATGTAGCAGGCAGTGAAACATCAGCATCGACTTGAAATACATAATATATACGTTACGGTAAATGTGGGAAAATGGTAAATACTCATTTCCCAAGGTAAACGTTAATGTGAGTGGCACAGCAACGCAATGTGCGCACTGTCCGACGCTACAGTTCTGCATCTGAAGGTCCTCTGATGAATTTAATCACCTTTGGATATCAACTGAAAAGTATTTATTGTAGTTATTGAAAGGTTACTGGCCTCATAGAGTTATGTTACACTAGATTCTTTAAAATCACATTTAAAGAATTTATTTGAGAGACAAGCATGTTTTAGCATCCACATCTTTTTACACATGGATGGAAATAAGTTGTCCAAATCCATCCTCACTCCATGATGCAGGCCAACTGGGAGAGGGGATGCATGGAGACTTACCCAATACAGGGTCTGCCTTTGCAAATTTCTGATGTTGTGGTGTTACATGAATGAATCCTCTGCACCTCACAGATCTCAAATTACTACAGAAGTCAATCCAAAGAGGTAATTTGGCCAGGTGGCTGTACCCGCAACCAAATGTAGGAACAGCATTTTCCACTCACACTGACTGGGAAATGTACACATTTCCTGGATTTACCCTGAGAAATGTGCACATTTACCATTTTCCCACGTTTACCATGACATATATATAGAAAAAACAGGAGGGATAAGACCATGACCTGGAACAGCCATGTCTATTTCTACTTCAGTTAGTCATTTCCTACATTTCCCATTTCTCCTATTAAACTCCACTGTAGCTGCAATAGAAATATCTCTACATCTCTGGCCAATTAATCACGGGACTATGAAAAATACACCACCAAACAACAAAATGGACCCAGAAATACAAAGTGCATCGCCAATGCCAATCAGTGTTTTAGGGTGGCTTTTTCCTTTAATATAATATATATTCACATAACAAATCTTTAAATAATCTTTTGAAACAAAGTGATTCAACCAGTCTAGGTTACGTCTTGGGACACTTCACTACTAAAGATACTCTCTGAAACGTTTTACACTTCCCATTTGTTTACTCTATTTTGAATCAAGGATTGTAAACGCTGTTTAATCTATTTCGTGCAAAGCTACACTGTCACTCTATTCCTAAAATAACAACTATTTGTAAAAAATGAAACAAATGTAAACAATCACCCACTCTGGTCTACAGCAAGTGTCATGTAAACTCCTTATCATAACCAGAGTAAATAGAACTCATAACACCTTAGGCTGATTTCAAGTTTTTTTCAATGTGTCAAAAAAGTCACAGTGGTGGTGTTTTTGTTCACACACTGCATGCTGCATGAGCACACGCCATCTTCTACATTCAGCTAACACTCAGCTAACACTGCTTACATCAAGGTATTCTTTTCAAAATGGCCATTTTTCATCTCATATTGAAATGACCATGGGCTGGATTTTATTGCATCACGTTCTCCTCTGAGTAAACGACCCCCGACTATCAAATAAATTCATGTAAAACTGGGTTTTTTGGGAGATACTGTGTTCCGTCGAACCATGCAAATGCTTTCAAGGAACTATGGACTTAATCTGATGTTGAGTAAATTTGTGCGTGCAAACAAACCCAATGCTTTGGACTGCAGTTTTTAAGGGCAGTTTTGTCTCTCCCCTTTGCATATCCCTTTGCCACTGCAGAAAACAAAAACACATCTAGCAGGCAGATTTTTACGTGACGTGCATAGTAAGCTGCAATCCGAACATTTTCCCACACTGTTAGTGCAGTCTACACCTTGTTTGTATCAGGCTACATCTACTTTACTGTTGTAAAGGTTATTCACTGCATTGAAAAGGGGCGATAAGTAAGTTTTTACCGTTGCATACCACAAAATGTCCATACTATATCTGCGGGGGTTGATGGGGCGTGATACCAATGACTCAACAACTACTTGGCCAGGCGCTGAGATTTCTGACTTCAAAACTCACTCCCTCGCTGTGCCAGAGACTTGTGTAGGAGATGTTCTATCGATGCTGACGTAGAGGTCGATGAAATGTCATAGATTACTCGAGGCCCCTTTGAGCCTGCAATCACGATGTGAGTCAGGGCATGGGCGGGGATTTCGACGAGACCAGCAAAGACACGAGGACAAGGAGTCACCTCAGAGTTCAGCGTCCGGTGCAAGAGTCAAGACAGAAATGCAAAACTGCTTTGAGATCAAAATGCACATTATTTGAAATCAATCTATTCCTCTCAAGACTATTTTGAGTAGAGGGGGGAAACTTAGAAGCTCTCAAAAATAAAAATAGATAGATAGATAGATAGATAGATAGATAGATAGATAGATAGATAGATAGATAGATAGATAGATAGATAGATAGATAGATGGAAAATAAAAGGATTAAGCAGGTAGAGAAAATGACTGAAAGAAGAATAGAATAGAATACAACAGAATATTAACCTGCATGATGCGAGGCTGTCCCCCAGCACTGAGCGGCCTGCAGGGGATGGTGGTCTTCTCAGCCACTCTCAACCACTTCTCTCTTACTGACCCGCCCCCATCCACAATGCTGTCCTCTGATTCGCTTTCCTGGTCTTTGATGGCGGGGTTATCCTCCTCAGGAATGTGAACTAGTTGGGAGGAACCTGGCCGAGACTGGATAGACACTCTGGCCCCACTGGCCAATCCAGTGCTCCCATTGTGGGAAAGGTGATTATGATTGGCCAGAGGAACAGAGCTAGCCGCTAGTTTCATGTAATGAGCTGGGATGTGGGCCCCAGCACGGAGCTCCATTTCCAGACCAGTGACTGAAGGTAGGTGGGCCCCAGCGCGGAGCTCTGCCTCCAGGCCCATGGCAGAAGGTTCAGAGGAGCAGCGCAGCTCCATGGTCCTTTGAGGAGATGAGGAGGAGGCGGGTCTTACCCCGTCCATCACCTGGAGTGACAGCTTCCTGTTGTCATTCTTGTTCTTCCATTGACTGAGGAGCTGCTTGGATCGGGTTGAGTCCATTGAGGCATGGATGGAGGCATGGCGTCGAGGAACACGACCCTCCTCCAATGATGAGCCTCCATGGGACCTGGTGGAAGGGACCAGAAGAACTAAATTAACAAAAGACAGAAGACGGAGAGCTGTGAAAAGACAACAACAATTTTACCCTTTTAGATTTTTAGAACCTTTTCGGTTATCTCTCACATATGATCACAACAAAAAGCCATTGTGATAAATGACATTTAAACAATTTTAAGGTTGCCATACATGTCTAGTGATGGCAGAGTGTCGCCAAAACGTGTTAAAAAATATATATGTTTGTAACTGCAGTAATGTGCGCTTTGTTGAAACACTATTGCCCTACTTCTGGCTTTGTCTACATAGCAGTTTACTGAATTGAAGACTGAATATTATTGTCTGAGCTTTTGATATCATTGCTGTCAATATGTGACAGCTAAACATGAGTTACGATGGGTTAAGAAAGTTCCAGAACCTTATTTTTTATCCACAAACTGAACTGGTTAAGAGCATATTAAACAAAAAATTTAGATGGTCAAATAAATTGTGGATTATTTTTTTAAACTGTTTTACCAAATACAAAGGGATGTTACCTCGGCAGCGTGCTGCTGCTGAAGGTCATCATGTTGTCATGGTTGCCCAGGGGACTGGACGAGGTTATCACTTCCACCTCAGCACTAGCTCTCTTCAGATTGGACATAGAGGGCTCTCGGTAGGAGGAGCTTCGTGTTAAGATTGGCTCTGATTGGTTGGGGGACAAGGTGTGGGAGGAGCTCCGTGTGAGGATGGGCTCTTGTTGGCTGGGAGCCAGTGTGTGGTGGCCTATAAGGGGAAAACAAGGAGGATGACACTGCTAATGTCAAGCTGGAGGGGTTGATTTGCAGCCTAGTGAACTCATCTGAACTGGCTATTTTAAACAAAGTTAGATTGCTTGGATCAGAAAGCAAGGAAGGGTCAAGTAGCATCATAATACTGGGATCAGAAAACAAGGAAGGGCCAAGCAGCATCATAATACTAGGATCAGAAAACAAGGATGGGTCAAGGAGCATCATAATACTAGGATCAGAAAACAAGGAAGGGTCAAGCAGCATCATAATACTAAGATCAGGGATCAGAAAAGCTAGATAGGAGGTGGAAGGGGAGGAGCATTCCACCTAAAACTGGCGGAGGCCTTATCACATTTTCGGGGAGGAGTTCATGTGACACTATGCCACGATCTAGTACATCCAATAGTAGGCACCTTAGTCCACTGAGGTGGTGCCCAAGCTTTTCAGGACTGAGCCAAGCAAAATCAATTCATTTATGTCATTCAGAGCCACGTTTTTAGAGATATTTTCCTGATTAAATCATAAAAAGTGTAGATTTAATATTGGAAATTCATTCTAACAGTTAATAAATTATTAAACAATTCATTATTTATAACAAATAAACAGCTAACAGCAATGCAGTTACCTTGGTGGCTGTTGCTGGCTGTTGACTGGCTGACGTTAGGAAGGGAGGAGAGGGGGGGCTGTCTCAG